>SJVG01000321.1:0-37735 GCA_034774675.1 Scedosporium minutisporum
CGGGGGGGGGGGAGTGGCGGAAGGCGCCGTCGAACGTCGCCGCCCTCTCGAGGTTTGGTGCGAAAGACCGGGCCTTGATGTATTGAGATGCCGACTCCAGCTTCTCATCCATCTTCTCCTCTACCTTGGGAGTCGACTCCCGCTCACGGTGCTTGCGGCTGCTCGACTTCTTCTTCTCCGAGGATCGGACTTCCTCGTCATCATACTCCTCCACATACGTGCTACCACGCGGCTGCCGCTTCTCCTTGTCTTGACGCCTCTTCTCGGTCTTGCGGCTTTCTTTTTCGCTCGGGCGTCGCTCACGCTCACGCTCGCGTTCGCGTTCCCGTTCCCGTTCGCGATCTCGTTCTCGCTCCCGTTCACGTTCCCGCTCACGTTCCCGCTCACGTTCCCGCTCGCGCTCGCGCTCCTTCTCACGGTCCTCCTTCATCTCTTCCCTCTCTTTCCTCCGGCGGGGTCGGTCCCGCTCCTTATCCTCATCCCTCTCCTTTTCCCTTTCCTTGCGGGCACTGCCAGGCGTCTTTTCGTAGCTGGGCGTACGCCTAGCGGTTCGGCCAGTACCCTTTTCTGTGAAAATGTAGTCATCCGAGGGGGAAGCCGAGTATTGTGTATACAGCTTCGTGGACGGCTTCGGTGGTGACTGGGCAAATGGCGAGGATCGAGGCGGCTCGGCAGTTCGTATGCTCACGTTGTACGTCTTGGGTGTGCGAGGAGATGACGTGTTCGGCATTGCCTTGCCCATCTCCTTTCGGAGTTCCATCAGCTTTACCTGGTCATCGTACTTGGTCCGTTCCTTGTCGTCTGAGAGAAGCTCATACGCTTGCTGCAATTTTTGGAACTCCTCAAGTTTCTTCTCCTTGAGGGAAGGGTCTTGCACCTTGTCGGGGTGGCATGTGAGGACGAGTTTCCGGTACGCAGTGCGAATCTCCGGAATCTGTGCCGTTTTCGACACACCCAAAGTCTTGTATGGATCAGGAGGTAACGGGGGGGGCATGATGGTGATGGCGTATAGAGGTCGAAGTCTTGCGAGGGGAAGACGGCTTGGAGGGATTGACGTTGGGGAAAGCCAGCTAGGGTGAGCGTCGGCAATGGAGAAGGCGGGTGGTTAAAATACGATTCCACAAGAGTGATACTAAATAAATAGTACACGATCAGGGGAACCAAGGGGCGTGGTAAAGATAGTTGGTGGGGTTGGTTACCGGCGCCAAGGGGGGAGGCAAAAAATTGTCAAGAGGCGAAAGTGAAAATGCTAGTGGTGCAAGTTTGTCGTTCTTCGTCGTTGCTGCACGCAGCCCTTTACTCTTTGACGAGAGATCGAATGGCTGCGAAGGTGATGGAAATTGGGACGCAACGAGAAGAATCGAAGATTGAGGCTATGCCGGAGCAAGAGCCGAAACAATCGTGAAAATGAAACACGAAACAGAAGAGAAGGGAAGGGAAACCCCCAAAAAATACACGGCTTGATCCGGTTGCAGCGAGGAACTGCGGATTATGAGCGAGAACGGAGAAACTGAATAAGGCGAAATAAGCAGAGTGTCGCTGAGGCTCCAGGCTGGGCAACTATTAGTACAACAAGACTAAGCTTGACAGAGGACGACCGAAGAGGTTAGAGCAAGTGATGTGTTTCCAGATTCTTGCACCCATTAAAGGGGAAGGACTTGGTTTGAGAGGAGAAATGGTTTGAGTGTTTTGTGTTTCCTGGGAAAGATATAGATCCAGTGGGATGGACATGAGGTCACAGAAGGATAGCAGCTGAGAGAGCGGGAGGGAGGGTCAAGTAGAAGTAGTTGCTCGGGGAGTAGGGTGGTTTGGTGCTCGGGACTAGACAACAGCGGGCAACTGGGACACCTGGTCTCTGTGATTTGTGTGCGGAGTCGAGGCTTCAATGTTGTTTGGGGTGACGAATGGGGGTCGCTGGCTGTGTGAGGACTGGATTCCGGTTCTTGGTGGGTGCTTGTGCTAGTGAGTGAGTGGGTCCAAGCCAGTCAGGGAATGACAGGGGACTGCGAGTGGACGAAGGAGGGGTCGGTGATGCATGGAGGTGGTGTGCTTGGCCAGACGAGCATGGCCAGTGTCCTGTGGAGGGCGGGTGTAAGGGAAGAGAGAGGAGAGACACTGAAAGAGGGGGCAAGACATTAAGCGGGGCGGATAGTGATGGGAGATGGAAATCTAGGCTTGCATGCAGGGTGGTTCCGATTCTTCGTGAAAGGGAGGGGAGGGGCAAGGGTCACCTCCCAGCTCCCGTGTAAAGATGTGTAAACGTGGATATGCATACCTGAGCAATGGTATTAAAAAGATGTCGAGGCAAAAGTAATAAGTCGAGGGTTAAATGTGTAGGATATCGATTCGTCGAGTCTGAGGCTATGGTTCCAAATCGAGGCGAGTGGCTTCTGTGTCTCGATAGGTATTGGGCGTCACGGGTGGTTTTTCGCTCAGGCTCGCTTCTAGCAAGGTGAACCAATAATAAATGGGATTTGGCAGAGAGAAAAGCCGAATTTGCGTATCCTGTCTATCCGGCGAATTGTTGCAGAAGTGTTCGATGTGGATGTATCGAGTAGAACGGTCTATTTCCGTGTTGAAAGCTCAACTAGAACTGTAATTATACGGTCCAGAATTGATCTCAAGGCTAGTTTCCTTCAAGTCGACTTCAAGCTTCCGGTTTCACGAAACACCCCGAGGAAAATAAAGACCGTCAAAGGTAGGGATCGATCGTTAAAAGGAGCGAGAATTCCGTTGGCGTGGGAGGGGCTGATTTGCTGTAAAGGTCGGGACGAAGCGAGGCGAAACGCTTCGATCAAGAATATCGGTTGCTGAAAGCAATGGGTAAAATGAGGGAAGGCAGCACACGTCAGTCGAATCGACAACCTTGTGCTGATGTTCCCTTTGGAGATTGTAGAGTATCGCGATAATAGTATTTCTCGTGGCACAGAGGGCCAGAGCGTAGAGAAGAAAGACCAAAAGGGAAGACCGAAGAAACCTGAAGGGGAAATGTGCGTGGTTTATCTCGTTCGAGGAGACCAGACAACGGCCCTCCAATGGGGCTGGCCCGCTGAAAGTCAGTCGACGCACTGCAAGATGTGATGGCTGACAGCACCTTGTCCGAATGGGGATGACGAACCTGCAGCGTACGATAGCAGAGGATCACTCATAGGTCTGCACTCCCTGGATGGGCGGTGCAAGTGCGGTCTTGGTATTTACGGGGCTCGGCGACACCTCTGGACGGGGGGCGAGAGGGGCGGAGGGACGGATATTGGAGGGAGCGTGGCCTGGTTGGGCAGCCCAAACACAAATTGGTAATACCTCATACAGGACGGATGAGATCAAATAATTATGAGCCATCCAAGGTCATTAATTAGCTCTGCTCTGCCTCTTGAGAAGAGCGGACAGCTTTCAGACGACGGCCAGTTTGGTCTCTCGCTCGTCCTACAGTTAATAGTCAGCTCTTCGTTCCTATGAAAAGCCATGCCAACTGTGCTGGGACGCTGACGTAGTGAACACAATTGGAAATGGGCCAGCCAGGCCAAGCTGTGCAATGCGGATACGGGATTCTCACCCAGTATCATTAGGCGAACCCACTATGGTCCCTTCTCTTCTCTTTTCTTTTTTGCCTGTATCGTGTCATGACCCCAGATCGATCTCACGAAGAAATACCCTTTTAGGTCAGAAGACACGGATACCCTTCTATGTTCTAAAGAGAATGATTGGCTTGTTTGTCCTGGACAACTGGAACAGTTACTAGATCTGGCGAGGTAATGGCGGTGAGTGCCGAAACGATTTCATAGGCCTCTCCTACGTTGCTGTACTTCGGACTTGTAGAGATGGTCTCCACGGAGACTCGGGGCCCACGAAGGAGCCAGCGTCGTAGATCTTGGAAATCCGACATAAACAAATGCACACTAGAGTTATTTCACTCGATGGTTACAGAGGTGTAAGAAGACGCGCTTCGTGATCTCAATTCGGCAAGAAAAAGAGCCCATCACGGACTTATTCGTCATGGTATTCGTAGAAAAGGAACTACCCTGTCATGGAGAGTACAAAGTAAACATGAAATCGGGGTTGGGATGTATCCCACGCAGTGTCATGGGTGATGGTGTACATCAGGTACCCGAGACAGACCCCTCACCCTAACCCAGGCCCAACGATCCAGATTCCGATCGAAGCCAGAATATCAGCTGAAGGATGGACATTGATCGAGCATTCAATGGATCCAACATTGAACGCTTTCCCAGCAGATATCCCACAATATCTAGTCACGGGCTTGGAAGCCAGGGGGAGCATCTCACGAGCTTCTGTTTCCATTCGACCATTGCATCCCCAACTCGTCCTCACAGTGCCACCTGACCAATGCCGAGCACGTCCCAGTCCTGCTGTCTTGATTCACACCGTTTTGAACCCCACATTTTGAAGGAGCCCCTGCACTTTCCCCAAGGTCGAGCAAGACAGCGATGAGCTTCCAAGGTCAGGGTCTAGTTGGGGAAGTCGCAGCCGCTCAACATGGTCTATGAAGCATGTGGGAGAGAAGTATTGAGGGATTTGTCCGTACTTCTTTCCAGAAGATGATGAATAGCTTTTCGTAATCCGCGGGACGAGTCTCACATTGTTCTCTCAAGCAGAGTCCAAGTTGTCTCCCCCGCGCCCGATTGCTTGAGGTCGATCAGGCCAAGACGGCAGTCTCGCATAGGTACTTCACAAAACTACCTCGGAAGCAACAAGGTACAATAATTGATAGGATAGAGAAGTAGCATTCCCGCATTATTAGGCTGAAGTGTACCGAGGTACCAGTATACGTTATACCAATGGACCCCTACTATGTTGTACATCTTGCTTGCTTCTATCCCCGATGCAATTGTACTGTAATAATTACCTTGCTCCATCTCCATGCTCCTAACTGACCAACTTCAATATTTCTTCAACCCACGCGGACACGACCCATCAATCTCTTCTAACTCCTCTCGTCCAGAGTGCTACCCCATAAAGTAAATAGACAACATAAACAATCAAAGCCCTGTTCCTGGCCCAATACATGTCGGCCCTGCGGAAGGTCGCAGCTCCCTCCATGCAAGTCTTGACTCCTGCCCACCCATTCTTCGCCATATTTCAATTGCGAGGATGCGAGGATTGGTGCTCCCCCAGGAGAAAGGTTGCATGTCTGTCCAACGACTGACCATCAGCGCACCACGGCAGGGAGCTGCTGGTGGCCGACAACGCAGGGCTGCAGTGGGTTTTTGGGTGTCAACACGCACCTCCAAAGAAAGCTCTCCTTCGTGCCTCCGAATGCAGCTCCAATGCCAATGGGGCCGCCAATTCGCCCTGGAAGGGGACGTGTATTATTATCGGATGCCACTCGTGATAGTTGTTCCCTTTTTTGCGAGACGTGCATGGTGCCCCCTCCGCCGAACTCGCCCGCCCCGCTTCCTCAGGGCCAGTCAAGACCCTCCACCACCTCAGATTGATTGTCTGTTTCTCCGAAATCGTGGACCGGTATTGTGACATGAAAGGAGCCAGTCAGATCGACAGCGTTGTGCTCTTCTTTTCCCATTTCAAGAGGGACCGGTCGCAGGCCAACCGCTAGCTGGGTGAATAAACTGTGCCTGAGGCCCTGAATCCATCTACCGACTTCAGCATTCCCTGTATCACCTGAGCGGGAAAGACGTTGTCCAATGACCCCAAGTTTGCCTCTCCCCCCACGCTAGGTCTTCCTAGACACTACCTTAATCCAGCGTATCAATGACCGCTTCGTAGCATGAAGGACCTACCCGGCAATGCTAAAACAGCACCCGTCTAGGAATGCTAACAGACCAGCAATCCCCATTCATTTTTGGAGCCTTCTGTAGTCCAGAGCGGGTACGGCTCGACGAGCAGGCTCGGGAGTGATACAATGTAGGAATAGCCATTCAGCAATGCGAAGCCTGATCTATCGATGTTCTTCACATTTTGGACTCAATGGGCTCACCATTGAAACTTACTAGTGACATCGCTTGACGACAAGAGTAGCAATCGACGCTAATAGCGCTCAAAAAAAGGTCACTAGCGCCAGTCACTATCACCCCGAGCCCCTTCAAAGTTCTTCTTTTTCCTTCTATGGAAAGCGCCCATCGCTCTGATGGTCGATGGTGATTCGCTTAACTTAGTACGTCACTGACATGTGGAGCGGAGCCCACACTGGGTCGAGGGACAATTGTAGCGCACGAACCTTTGTACTTCATGCCAATCCCCTCAAAGGAAAGAGCGGAGCAGAGATGAAGGGAGGGGCAATACGACTTGAATCGATTCGCTCTGCGATACAGTCGGGGACGCAAGGTGGGCGAATCACAAGCTGGATATACCCAGGGAGCCAGTAGGATCCCGCGGAAAGCTCAGCCACACCATGCGGGATGAGACTGATTCCCTCCACACACTTGCACATCTTCAGATGGTATTGAAGTTACCGCTCATCAATTGGTACTATACTTGTAAATCTTGAGACTGGCCTCCTCTTTTCAAAGTACCTGCAATAGTAATATCATATTAAGCCTGACGAGGTTTACTGTGTGTAATGAATTCCTGCACCGTTTTGGAGGCTCTTGGGCTCGGGACAGAAGATTCATCGAGAAGGAAGTAAGACATGAATCAAAGATCGTAGGAAGCCGATGGGTTCCAGTTCGAACAAGAGGGTGGTACGCCAATCAACTTTCGTACATACCCCCACCTCTTATCCATCCGCTCTATCGTCAGGTCGAAGGTGCTCCTCCAAAGTGTACAAGCTTGATGGTGGGCAGTATGGAGAATTACTACACTAGAACACGACAGAGAAGGTAAGCAGGGCGCTTCGAGATCCAGGGCAAACCATGTGGCTCGCAACCAACGCACATTTGTGCTCACCATTCAGGGAAGAGGTGGGATCTGACTGGACTGGCATCCTGTTGGTGTTATACAGCAGGAACCTTTTCCACGCGGTAAGACTGGGCGGTACGCCTCACACATTCCTTCCGCCTTGACACGGCTGGGCTTTCTTCTTTTGCGAAGTAATAACCCAGATTCATTTGAAATCCTTCTGCTCCTTTCGAGTTGCTCGGGACGAGTTGATGATCCATGAGACGAACGCCGGGCTGAGCGTGGCGGTGGACTCAGCATTCGTCAGGTCTTACAAGTCCAATTACGATGGTATGTAACATCTGTTCAGCCAGATCAAGCCACTCTATTCTAGTTGCCACTGGACAGTTCCATATGGACGACAAAGTGTGGCTCCCTGCGGAAGACGTCAGATCGAAAGGTACCAGTAGTTTAACTCGGTCATACTGTTTTGGAAGTCCATGGAGCTCCTAGGGGAGGGAGAAAAATAATAATGGATTCCAAACCCCTCGAATTGAGTTTCCCGAAATAACCATAGACACCGGCGCTAATCCCTCTCGGGACCCAGGGTCCATCAATGGTTTCCTCCCTACCCCGCGAACGGAGGCTTCTGTCACAGCTTGATTGCTCAGATGTCCCACAGGACCCTGAAATTCACTCGCCGCCCCTTCTGAAAGCATGCCGCTGTTAGTCAAGTCACTCTACACTATCACGCACAACAGGTCCTGCGGCTCGTCTTTCTTTGCTTTCACTTTCGCGCCTGGTGTGCGGTTCTTGCAGAGCTGATTGGCACGGGGTATTCGACCACGACATTTTGATAGCCATTCAGATTTTCCAACCACGGAAATAGATAGACATGATCTCTGGATCCCATGCCCTTGGGTACTGTTAGATACATTACGAAGTTACGAAGTATACACGCTGGCTATTCAGGTGCCACTGTACGCGCACGTGAGGTACAGAGGGACTTTGGGCATCCGTCTCCACCTTTCGAAGCCATTACCAAAGGGACTCAGGACCAAACGAAAGGGGAAGATAGTTAGTGTGCATGACTTCTGAGTGGGCATCTAGCGATCCAGCAAAGCGTGGGGGATGCCCTGTGCCTCGGCTACTCTTCTCAAAGCATGGGGGCAAAGTCATTTGATGTTTATGCTACGACCTACGAAGTAAACCCTGTTGACTCGAATCATGGACGGGTAGTGGTGGTGTAAGGCGATTTTTTTAATTTTTTTTAGCGAAGCTCGTCTGCCCAGGTAATGGCAGGTATACTTCTTCCTTCGGACAGGACATGCCCGCCTGGGAACAAGGACCCTCAGGTGAGGCGTCGGCGAGTTCCTTCTCGAGCTGATCACTATGACGAAGTTGAAGTACCCCAGCCCTCGTGTATCAGCCGCTCTCTCTCTGATGACGATTTACCTGCCCCCAGCCGGCGGTACGCGGGGCCTCGTATGTGCGAGCTTGAATTGCATGACTGCTTATTCCAGCTTTAAATGCCCCTCAGCATGAAGGAAAAGCCGGGCACTAGTCAGGGACCCTGGTTTGTCTCGGTTGACTCGTGGCGATGTTTCTGCAAGATGGGCCACCAAACCCAGCCCATCCGGTACATTGTACCTTTTACAACCCAGGGGATCTAAACTATACATGTCGTGAATTTAACAGAGCGGATAGGCCGCGGGAACTGCGGCAGCGGTGGGACTTGGACTTGGGCCAGGGTTCCTGTCCGGCTGATCCTCAATCCGCTTTTTACCCGCTCGCAGTAGGCAGTACGAAGTACGAAGCATTGATTATTATGGGGACTGTTTACGGGGGATCCCTTAGGAGCTGGTGGCAGCGCAAGATCCTGCCTTGATTAGCACCGTTGTAGCTCTCGGTAATGTGATGGGTCGGGCTTAGAGACGCCACTTGAATTGAGGTCTTGGCTATTTCGCTATTCTCCACGCAGTAGATTCCAGCACGGAGGAGGAAGAGCCTCTCCCCTCCCCCCTCTTCCAGAAATCAGAGGCATCGCCTGCGCCTCGCGTGATAAGAGTGTGATAAACTACTTCGGATGGGGGGTCTGGCGCTTGGCCCGGTCGTCCTGAATGGTAACATTTATGAGAAGAGCATTTGCGAGAAACCTCTGCTCCCACTCACCCAAGCGGGAGAACTCCTAATGCCGTTTCCTGCCCTCTTTTTGCCTCCACTCTCCCAGCCAGCATCTTGATTGGATGTCAGGACAAGTCGCAACACCCAGAAGACTGATCAATCGTCACCCAGGTTGTCAGCTGGTGCCACCAGTCATTGAGGATGGGTGGAAAACACCACCTGACCGCCGTCAAGGGAACCTGCACCTAGTAAATCTGTATGGAGGTGTGAGCCGCTTTCGGGCTTGTCCGCTGATCATCCCATGCATCGAAACTTGGCAATGGGGTGACTAGAAAGGGTGGGAGGCACCTCAAGAGAAGTGCGCCCAGCCCAGAGTAAGCAGAAAAAAGGAAACCGACGAGAGAGTTCACGGATTTAGTTTATCACTGTACATTGGTGGTTGGGCAGAACGGGGGAACTGTCGAATAGCAAATGCCGATCCCCAGGCATTTTCTCGAACAGGTATTGGAGCAGAACTCTCCCTACCCCCATTTCCTCGGATGGTGTGTAGGCCTCTGATTCGCAGGTAATTCCTCGCGTTCGTTAATGCATTTCTGGGGCAAGGGAACAGCAGCAAACGATATCTGGGGAAATGCGTCGTCAGCGTCCCGGGTGCCTCATGACTGGGTTCCTCAAAAAACCCTCCGAGGTGGGTGCTTATCGATAGATTGAATGTGCTGGTCGTATAGAAATTTGGAATTTCCTTTTCTTTCAAGCTGCGCCAAGGGATAGCTTTCGTGCTGAGTTCCAATGCTCTAATTCGATCTTACTTCTCGGGTGTAGCTAGAGCTATGGGTGCTATGTAAGGCTTGATGGCACGCATTCGGGTACGGGACTTGTTGGAGCTGAAGCTCACGAGACTTGGTCCTGCGCTGGATGAGCATCGACTTGGAAGACGCCACTTGTAAAATTGAAACGTGTAGAACGTTGGGTTCGGAACTTCAGCTGGGGGCACAGAGCTTAGCTGTTTCTCTCTCCGTCGAACCCGTGGTCCCGTTGCGGTCCCGTTGCTCAGATCGAGCTTGATGGCAATGTGGGCATGTGTCTAAACAACTAGACGTGGCGCTTTCGCTTCGGAAGCTCTCTGGTGAGAACACATTTACAGATTTCTTGTTCGCATCGTCCTGCCTTGATCCGTAACCGCCAAGCAGAATCCATGCCCCCATGCCCAAGGAGTCGGGACCTCCATCACCTCCACACAGGAAGCTCCAAATCCACCACAATAGGTTTACTCATCTTCCTATGCCCTTTCCGCTGAAAATAACTCTCCGTCATAATCGATGCATTAACAACACATGTCCCCTCCCAACCACGACCACGTTGCTCCGATCCTAACCCTTTCACTAAGTCCACAAGACAGTTCTTCTTCCCCTCGGGCGCGGGATCGATCCACTTCTCCGTAGACAGCTCCTCGCCTTCCCCGTGGCCCCAGGATACGTATTCGGCCCCTCTTCCGAAGTGGACGTGGCCGCAGACGGCCAGTCGGGGCCGGACACGCCAGAGGGCCCGGCGGAGGGATTCACAGCCGATGGGGACTGGGTCTCCGTTGTTGGGGACCGTGTCTAGATGGTGGCGGGGTGGCGTGTGCGTTACTACGATGTCCGTGTTGGGAGGTATGGCGTCCCATAAGGTAGGCGCGGCGGGTTCGGAGGAGGGAGAAGGAGTGGTGTCGTAGGTGAAGGCGGAGAAGTCAACGATGTCAGGACCACGTTTGGGACTGGAAGGGGATCCGAAAACGGTGAAGGTTGTGAGGGGGCCGGTGGGTGAAGTGAGCTTGATTGTGGCGGATGTGTGGCTGAGATAGGTTATAGACGGGGAGGAGGTTAAGAGGGAGAGGCATTTGGGGCTTGATTCGATCAAGCCTGGGGGGAATGATGTCTTGATGGTGTTGTAGTAGGGTTCATCGAGGGTAATTTCGTGGTTTCCCAGAGAAGAGGTTAGTGATGGCGTTGGAGGGCTTGGATGATGATGCTGTGGGAAGAGATGGGTATAGGATACCTGCTATGACTATTTTGCATTCAAAGTCTGCTTTCTCTAGCCATGCTACAGCTTTGGAGAGCTTACAGGAGGAGGGTCAGTTCTCATTTCTCCAACAAGAAGTGCCTTCTCTCGAGGCCCTAGACCCTGAAGAAGCAGCCCACACGATGATGATGTATGCCGCCGATACCTAAGCTTACCTCGGCGTAGCTTCCCCTGTTCGTCAGATCCCCAGCGTGGATAATAACATCGCCTTTCGGAAGCGCAATATTGGCATTGTGAGTGTCCGAGATGCATACGAAGCGAGTCCGGCGAGTAGCAGGACCTGTCTGTTCCGTTCTTGCACGATCTGAGCTAGCCCTCTCCATCCTGTTTTAAGCTCTCAATCTGTTTGTCTTTGGTCGCGTCTAGATTGTCACATAAAGGCACGTTTTGCCAAAAGATGGTAGTAAGGTGATAGACGAAGGTGCGAGAACCTGTCAGATCCGATCGCGAAATAATTCGGTATATATAGATAACTTGAAAGAAATAAGAAAAGAAAGATAGAAAAGTGGTGATGATGTTGACCTGTGATCTAGGAAGAAGAATCGGCGTAATTGCTTCCGTACAATAAAAATCGGGTTCAGCTTCCGCATTTTAACCTGAAAACTATTTCCGGAGTAAGTCACTGTGGAGCCTAGATACAGTGTGCAAATCACTAGGCGCAGGTACATGCCAATGCCATCCCATACTAAACAGGGACCGGTTTTCAGGTCCGCTCGAGTATGGCTTAACCAATGCCAGGTGTGGCGGTCCTGATCCATGCTCTGGTTTTGCACTGACAGTATTACAGCGGCCTGATCACGTGGGTAATGAATAGCAATAACGGCAAAGGAGTCGCTAGGTAGCATGCTGCACATCGACTCCTCACTTTGCCAATTGCGCACCATTTAAAGCCACTATCCAGAGGCAGCGGACCGCCACATAGCATCGTGAACATGGAGAAACATTTAGAGCTCTGCGACACGTGTCAACATATCAAGCTCGATGACTACCTCTACCTAGCTGACTATCCTGGAACTGTGGAGCTAGGTCGCTTCCAAGACATTGTGAAGAAAGATCGCTGCCCGCTGTGCAGGCTCGTGATCCAGGCACTCAGCAGCCACTCACGACAGCACTGGAAGACGCGGATCTACCCCGTGGAAATTTGCTACCTAGGCAGGTATAATGAAAAGTCGACCGGGCCAGTCCTTGAGGTTTGGTTCAACTCCATGTCTGAAACACTCCTAGGTGGAATGTGGGGCCACTCTATAACCCTGGGCCAAATTCTTCCTCTGCACCGTCCACTTGTGCACGATGCGAGTAAGGCGGGAGCAATAGGTCGTGCCCAGCTTGTTGGCGCGAAGGTTGACATTTCTCGCATTCGGGGCTGGGTGAAAAGTTGCGCCTCTCTTCATGGACCGAATTGCAACTCCCTAAAGCCTCACACTAGTGAGAAGCCAGACTTGAGCTTGCTGCTGGTGGATGTTAGAAGGATGAGGCTCGCAGAGTGCGACTGGAACTCACGCTACCTAGCGCTCAGCTATGTCTGGAGCTCCTCCAGGGGTCTGAAATCCACGAAGGCCAACATAAACCATCTGAAAAGGGACGGGGCTCTGCGAGAACTGCGCGGTGAGCTACCCCAGGCAGTCAGTGATGCTATCGACCTGACCAACGCCATGGGCGAGGAATATTTATGGGTAGATGCGCTCTGTATCGCCCAAGATGACAATCGTTCGAAGGCTGTTTACATATCGCGTATGGATCAAATCTACGGCAACGCATACGTGACTCTTGTCACGTTAAACGACCCGTCAGCCGATTCGGCGCTACCGGGAGTGGCCCACTCCCGCGTCCTCATCCAGTCACCCGTTAAAATCAATAGCCTACATTTGGTTCCCAGACTGCCACAACTTTCCACTGTTGAACAGTACTCTAGGTGGAGTTGTCGAGCCTGGACTTTTCAAGAAGGCATATTATCCAGGCGTTATCTGTATTTCGGAGAACACCAGGTATTTTGGCTATGCCAGACTACCTACCAGTCGGAAGATTGCCCAGATGACCATGATCAAGATGCTTCAGATTTTGTGCGGAGACGGAGATTCAATGCTCTCGAGCGAGAAACTGGAAATGACACAAGAAAGCAATTTAACGTGTACGAATCGCTCGTCAAGCAGTATTCCCCCAGAGCCTTGACTTTCCCTGCTGATTCTCTGTTTGCATTTGCCGGGGTTCTTTCTGCAATAGCAGAATCGTTTGGCTGGAAATTTGCGAGCGCCCTGCCAGAACCTGTGTTCGACCTGGCATTGCTTTGGAGACCGATGTTCGATATTACTATGCGACCCAGAGCGTTATCTGGTCAGAAGGCAGAGCCTTTGGTCTGCACGTCACCTACTTGGTGTTGGACGGCCTGGCACGGGCCCCTTTTTTGGGACCCCTGGCGTCTGGATTCCTTCGCAGCTCAGAGAGTTAGTGTGCGGACGGAAGTCGCAAGCTTTTGGGTCCAAGACTTGGGTGGATTTCGCCGGGTTCAGCGAGGGCGGGATCTTGACTCACATGCTGAGATTACCGGTTACACAGCTTGCGAGCAGACAACCGTGAACTCTGCACTGGTCTTTGAAGCCAAAACAATCAATTCCAAGGCATACGACATCTCCGCACCGCAGATGGACCAGTGTGCCTTGTGGAACAGCAAGATAGCTGGCGGCGGTTTGTCCAACTATTTCCGCAACAATATATCCCATTCCCTCTGGATCTATGATGCTGCCGGTCATCATTGCGGAACGCTCCCCAGCTTTGGGCTAAACGCGTGGCCGACGCAATGCAAGGACAGTCCTCGCTATGACTTGGTCCTGCTCTCGCGTAATAGCCAAAATGAAGTAACGCAGACAGCCATTCAACACTTTCAAGATCATCTCCCGTTGGAATACCCGTCCGACAGAGAGTATTATGAAGAGATTTTTGACACGCGTCATTATAAGTACAAGAGTGACTGGGCCCTCAATATCATGCTGGTGCGGTGGGAAAGTGGCTTGGCAGAGCGTGTGGCGGTAGGACAGATGCATGCCGACGCTTGGAAGGGGGCCTTCCAAGAGTTAAGGTTGATTACACTTGTATAAGCCCCGTAAGTCAAGGGGAAAGTAATGATCCACGCAGAAACTCACAACACGTGTTGAATCAAGCTTGCAAGTTCGAATTATGATGAGTCATGCTTGAGGGGCCCCAAGCTGGTCGCTGTTGGCGCGGTACCTACACAGAATAATTTACACACTGTATCCATGCCCCACAGTGACTTAATCCAGAAATAATTTTACGCTAAAACGGGGAAGCTGAACCTGGTTTGTACTGTACCTTGACTCATATTACCATTTGATAGAATCGTCCTAACTTGAAGAAGACCACAGCGACTCTAGGCAACAGGGGAATTCAGATCAGTGAGCTTCGCTTGCCTCGAGCGAAAGTCTATTTACAGTTCTGGAATTATTCAAGGGCAGGAAGAGCAAAGTTAAGGACGTGGGCCAGGATGGAGGATACGAAGTTAAAAAATCTTCCCCGCGATTGAATATGTACACTGACATTAAAATGCAGCAAAGGACGGGCAACACTACGGCATTTCATGAAAACCATCCTTGATTTTTGGTTCTAAACGAGAGAAATTGTGCGTAACGATGCCTCCGAGAGAGGGGTATCTACCACATAAAAAAGAGAAAAGAAAAGTCTCGAAATCGGCTTTTTGAGAAGAAGAAAAAAATAATGATGATCATCGCCTTCGAAATCAATCAACCCACACCCTTCGGTATCGTCAACCGAGAAACAATTTAGCGGGTATGTCTGGAAAATCTCGTGCTCTTTCTTCAAGCATAAGCCGTTGTTGGAGTATATCAGAGTTCCTCGGAACATCCTTACACAAGGTTAGGATCATCGAGGCGGCGGCAAAGCACATCGAAGAATCGCTTAATGCCACAGAACGGCGTATCGTCGAGAATACGCGTCTTCTGATCCAGAAACTCAAAAGCCCATCTATAGAGTTCAGAGAGCGCCATTCCGTTCAGGATAGGATCGCTGAGCTCCTCCTTTTTGGCCTTCTTGAGTTCGATCCACTCGTCCTTGTTGAGCTCACTGGGGTATTCCTTTACCTCCCAATTGATGATTTCCGACATGATGATCAGCATGGACCAAATGTCGAAGTACCAGAGCTTGGCCGCTGCGCTGAACCTCGGGTGCTGGTAGATGCTGGGAATGTCGGCGCGACCCCAATCAAGAAGGTACGGCCTGTCGAGATCCAGGCCGTGAGCAGGCCTCTCGGCCGGATTGGTGATCCGCGAACGAAGGAACGCAAAGCTGGCGGTGCGCAGCGAGAGATGCTTGTTTCGGAAGTGAACATGGAGAGATCGAACCTGGTTGACGACCAGCTTGGCCAGTTTGCGGCGGTCATTGGCGCAAGGCTTGGTGATTTGCTGGATCACATCGCGAAGGTTGGTCGGGACGTAGTTCAAGTCGTATATGAGCGCGGCGCGTGGGCCATTGGTAACGAAATAGCCCAAAAGGCGAAGAGTGTGCACTTCCTCCGGACGCTGGGAGATTTGGGTGGTCACGAGCTTGGCGCGCAACTGCGTAAGGGAGATGACGAGTCCCTCGGGGACGGAAGGAATCCACTCGAACACGACCGGGACCTCTGTATCGTCTGGGCGTTTACGGCGGCCTAATGTGCGGCCCGCCGAGTCCTCTGTGTTAGGCATGTGGCGTGCGTTTTCGATTGGACCCAGCATTGGGTAGTGTGCTTCGAGGCTAGGATGGCGCGTTAGTTAGGGGCACTCAAAAGGTAGGGGAAATGGCGACTAGAGTTACTGTTTGAACCAGAGAAAACGGCGCGTCGCTTGAGGAGGCATTTTTCTACCCCGTGGCCGATTTCGAGGCTCGGGGATGAAACACTGAGCAGGACTTTTCGAAGTCGGGGACAGTTTGGATGGTCCATGTGTCAGTTTCATGGTCCTGGTTGAGTTTGGAGAAAGGGGAAGTTGGCAGCTGGGAAAAGAATAGAATGGGTCGGAGAGCAGAAAGAAATGGCAGGCAGGAACAGGATGGCATCGTTCAAGCCATGTGGAGAGGAGTTATTATATCTAGTTCGGGGTCAAGGGAGGCTAGTCTGTAAGTTGTGGTGCCGGCTCGAGTAAGTTAGGAAGAAGCACATGCTTGTGAGTTCTGGAAGGGCACTCCAAGATGCTCTTTAGACAGATCATTATCAGACAAGTGATTTATACAGGGAAAATGGACACATTATCCCTGTGTGAACAGAGTCAAAGAAGGATATTGAAATGCAAGGCGTTGCTTCATCTAGGTGCTATGTCCAGTGTGATGGGTTGTTGAAGCTGTCATGAGTGAAGCTGTTCAGAGCAGCAGAGGGTTACAAAGAGAAGCCAGTGTGAAATAAAATAAGTCACGAGACAATAGGCCATTTTTTGTCGTTCCCTTTGTTCACTTGCTTGACGACATGTGTATCGGGAGTCTCGAAAAGTCTGGATTCCCGACGAGGCCCTTGGGAACGAGAGCCAGGACAGACATCGTCGCTCAAAACGGAATATCCCGCTTAGACACCTCGTCTCAAATGGAATAGGACTCCGAGAGTTTGGTCCTTAAGCTTGTTCTCGGGCGTGGCGGGTGGTAGGTGCCATGTGCTCAGCCAAGGGATGTCGGGCAAACCTTGAGTACAGCTTTCACATTGATGTGAATGGATTCCACGAGATATGACATCTTATTGTGCCATCCAATGCGTGCTGTATCCGTCCATGTCGGATATTTGGCCACGTTGTAGTCATCTTCCATCCGTGAGCTTCTTTTGTCGTTGGTCTGGGAGCTAAGATGGCCCAGTGCGTATAAGTTTTGTTCTCTGATGGTTGATCCTTGATGTTGAGAAGCGCGCGGCAAAATTAAACTTTGGAGGCGTTTTGATGCCGCTCCCACCCCCACATCGGCTTTAGCTTCTTTAAACGTTTCGATATTTCATGGCCACGACCGCCTGATGGATGCCAGTGGGCTTGCCTTGGGGCAAGAGTATCTCATCCAACTGCTACGTCGCGTAGTCCAGATGAAATAAACCGCCTCGAGGTTAGAGGTGGAGGTGGGATGTCAAGGCAGCCGGTCCCGTACCTGCTCTCTTCACCTCTCTCGGTGTGCTGTGCCACATCATCTCCTTGTTCCTACTCAGTTGCCATTCCAATGTCGAGGGTCCGTCACATCTCATGGAGGATTTCGATTCAATGCGCACAACTAGTGGCAATATGATGCTCTTGCAACGTCTAATTGACAGCACTCGCTAGCCGGGGAGACCGAGTATCAAGATTCGGAGAGGCGAGAAGACGGGATGGGAACCGAGATCATCCATGATCCATGTAGTCGGGAGTGGAGCCATGACGGTATTGGCATTGGCTTAAATGGCGGCTCTTATAATAGCGCCTCTTATAGCGGGCGGCTCTAGACTGACCAACATCTTGCGTTCTCCCCTTATCCAGGAGAAGGAGAGGTGAGGCGGGGTAAAATAGATTGGCCGGCAAAGGAGGGAGGGTAGTCTGTGAGAAGGGGTCCGGGAATACGAGCCGGAGCTGTCTCTTTGCAATGATAGGGCGGAATGGCATTGTCGATGGGAGATTGATTCCTCGGGTCACTCGAACCGGGAAACTCTGCATACTTCGTCCAGAGGAGTACCAAGTAAGACCGATGTTGTCGATGTTCCTGCACAGTGTGATGGAGAAAGCCGCGCCACTCGACCAGGGGCTCCTTCCAAACGATGACCCTTCCACCTGTTGTTTCCCATTGCGCTGGGCCTGGTAATGTCACAAAAAAGAGGTGCTATTTTTTGGGGGTGGTGGGGTAATTAGACGAAATACTATGACGGAGTAATTACTCGCTGACAATATTAGTCGACACGTACGAATGGGTCAAGTGGGCTAGATGACAAGTTGCAACCACCGCCTGTCAGTTGAGGGGTGCAGGCCCTGGCACAATTCCCCGATGCGACTGCCATTGTGACCTTTCACCCTGGCACAGGCACATCAGGCTTATCCCTTCCCGGACATGGGAAACATCGAGCAATTACAGCAAAATGACCAGTCCACAAAGTATGTTTCGAAGATCCCAACAGAAGGCACGAAGCAGCCAGAATTTTCCAATTTCAGGAGACTCGGGACGCTCCTTCCATAGGATGAACGGATTTCCCTGTGTTGCATGGAAGGGGAAGCCGACATTCCCTTTGGAAATAAACTACTCCCACGAAGAACCTCAGAGGTGGTACTTCACACTGTGATGGTACCAAAGATGGGATGGGTGTTGCTTCCCCCTATTTTTTCTCCTGGACCACAGGTACGTAACTACGTACTTGAGGATCGCCAGGAAAACCGCTCGAATGGGAATTGCGGTTTTCATAATAAGGCGGCCTTCTGTATCATTGTCTACTTCGTACTACGTACGAAGGACAAAGTATTTTGGAGAGTTTGGTGGCTTCTCGCCGCTTGAAGGAGCTGTCGCTGGAGGGACCGTTGGCGAAAGATGTATGGTCCGCATTGAGATTGAGTGAATCAAACATGGCTCAGCCTTCGAGCCATATGGTCTTGGTCCTACGGTAACGGAGAAAGAGAAAGCTATAGCGACTGCGAAGAAGCAAGCATGTTGCAGGAAGCAGAGGCCTGGGGAGATGTTGAAGAATATCGGATGAACTTCACATGGGGCTATTCCAGGTGGAACCGAGTTAAAAAAAATCTCGAGTCGGGTGAGGAAGAAATCAATGTTACTATGTTACTTGGGAATAGGGTGTTTTTACCCTGGCTGGTTCTTCGGTGGTATCGATAGATGAACATTAAACGAGCTCATTCGGGGTCCCAGCCAGTCCGGCTGGTGTCAACTGATGTCTCTGATTTGCCTGTGAGATTCGTCATTCGAGAGACGGAGATCATGGATGACGATGGAGAAGTTTGTAACTGCGCTTATGTATGACACTTCGTACCGCTTCTCCGTCGATTGATGTTGAGATCAATTTGGCCAGCGTTGATCCTTGAGTCTTTGGGACAGGACAAACACATGATTTGGTGTTGTTCGGCAGCCGGAAGTGCAGCGCGGAGTACAGTAGTTTGTTGCTCAACTGCACATCAATGCTGCACAACGATCTGGGGATGTAACTCTGAAACACTGGGAGGGTATTGGCGAATACACTTCGTATACACTACAAGTACGTACAATCCAGTTGTGTTGAACGAGCTGTTCTTCGAAGTAAATGTACGACTGGTTATTACAGGGAGTCTAATACTCGCGACTTCACATCCAATAATACAAAATTGAGGCAATACGAACATAAGGTACTGCATTCATAAGTACAAGCATTAAAATCAATGCTAAATTGAGGTATACTCGTTCCAGAGGATACGCCGACTCTGTCTTATCAGGATGGATCGATGGGTCAATGTACGAAAGTACACTCACTGCACTACTTGTACGTACAAAGTATTGATGCAAGTCCTTACAACACCCCACTGTCAAAGTCCAGTCCCATTTGTTGGCGTGCGTCTTGTTCCGTCAGGGGATTCGACGCCTGGGAGACTTGGGGACCTGGGGGACTCGGAGCACTGTCCAACCAACCCCCTCAAAAACATCTGCTCAGTCCCGATCAATCTGATCGTGCCTTGGTACTTCGTACTTCCGTCTCCTGCTGTTTTCCCTGCTTCGCGCCTTCCACTCACTGCCTGGCCACTTTATGTGTTATTTCCCTTCCAATCCGCCTTCCGCCGAGCTGGCAACTTAGATTTCTTTCCCACCGCGACTCAATCGAGAAGCTGGGGGTGAAAACACACGAATCCCAGCACGAAACTTCAACAAGATTGTTTTCCGAAGAAAATAAGCTTTCTTGAAACGAGCACCGCCGAAATCTTCCACGATCGTTACACGCCCATTTTTATTCTTGTCCTCCCATTCGACCTCCGCCATCTTGCATTTTGCCTTTCGCTACTGTTGGACTCGCTTCCCCTTAGCCCCAAATCCAGCTCTCCGCTCCTTCGTTCCACTCGTTATTGTCCTCATCCATCTCTTCGCGGTGAATGGAGTCTCTTTAAACCAAGGAAAACAGAGCCTGGCTTAGGGTTTCTCTTCTCTTCTTTTTCTTCCGCCTGTTCTCCAATCCACAATCTACGCGTCCCCCTGATTAATTCAAGACGATACAAACCATCTCATATCCCGAATCCACCCCGATAATTCAACTCCTCATCGCTTAACCACCAAGCAAGTGGTTGCCCCGACTGCGAATGCTAGAAGCAACCTCCTCCAACGTGTAGCTATTCCCCGCCTTCAATTCCGATCCGCTGTCGGTTTCCGATTATTTTATTCCCGATTTTGTGTGACGATAGCGAAGGGACTCGGGTAGCAACCTTTTAGGCGGGAGAAGGCGATTATCCATCCTGCGCTCTCAGGGGGGACGACGCCTCCTGACCGGCTGCGAAAACGCACGAACGGACAGCCACGAAAGTAAAATGGCGGCCATTTCAGCGACTCGCACCCACACGACAACGACGACGACGAGCACAACGACAAGCACACTAACGCCCCCAAGCAGCAGTCAAGAGGACCGTCCTTGGGGAGAATACCCGAACCCTCAACATACAGAGGTAAGAAATGGTCTAATATTACATGCCTCATAAGGTGCTTCGCGGAAACCGTGGCCGTAAACGCTACCTGCAGCCCCATTCATTTTATCCTGTTATTTCTACCTCTACCCCTTTGTTTCTCTATTTCCCCCGCTCCCGCCCCCAACTGCCCTGAGCAGCGGTAGGAAAATAGGATTCCAGCGGTTTCTACAGACAAAGCTGCCAAAAACACGATGGATGAATAAACTGACACTTTCGTTTGTCCGTGTAGGTGCTTGTACAAGACAAGAAACAGCCGTTAGTGGTTAATGACACCGCAAACGGCGGCCATGCCCTCACATCTCATCATGCACCATCCGACGACCACACTACCCATATGACCAACGGCGATTCCCATCCTAGAAAACCCACGGCAAACGGTAGTGTGCACGCCGCAAAGTCCAACCACCGACCACAGGACCTCACCAATCGCACCTCTCCTCCGTATGGCTCTGGATCCGAGCCCGTGAAAATGAACGGTACAGCCCATCACGATCACCATACCGAACACACCACTTCTCGCCGCAATGTGAGCTCTTCAGCCGCCGATAAACGGATCCCGGTGGAGGGGGACGGGAGCGACGAGGACTCGAAATGGATTCATCGGGACAAGCTGGCCTTGATAGAGAGCCAGGAACTCCAAGCCGCCGGTATTATTCTCCCAAGACAGCGAATGCCTAGCAGAGTGAGACGAGACCATCGACCTCACGAGCCAGTCTTGGGTCCCGGCCGCGCCTCGGACGCATCCTTGACAGACCGGCCTGTTGTAACTAGGTCTAGGACGAACTCCTCGGCGGATCATCATCCGAAGCCGGCAGATATCGAAATCCCCAGCTGGGACTTGAGATTGCCCGAGGAGATTGTTGCGGAAGCGAACAAGGGGTTCGCAACTCCGACCGGTCTGTCCAAGGGAGGCACACGCATTCCGGTAGCGAAAGTGAGCCCAGCCCCGCTCTCTCTCGACTACCTCGAACGTGAATCGCCGAGCGCTAGAAAACCTACTACGGATGGACCCGTGAAAGATGGTGGTGATAGCATATCATACCCAAAGCCACGGTCTAGGAGTGCCAGCGCTAGTGCTAGCGTGAAGCCCGCAGCCGACACGACTCCGCCATCGACGGCACAAGGAAAGCGATCGGCAACGGATGGATCACCAAAGAAGGCTTCTAATCCTGGTGGTGCCACTCGCAGGCCGTCTGCGCGAGGACCATCTGCTAGTGGGAGGCCGAAAACCCGATCTAGCTCCAACAAAGACTCCACCAGCAGCGCCGGCACGCGGCCGTCTACGAGATCGGGAGACCTTAGTGCGGCCTCGTCGAAGCAGCCGGAAGGAGACCCGCCGTGGTTGGTATCCGCTTACCAGCCCGACCCTCGGCTGCCTCCCGACCAGCAGCTGCTACCTACTGTAGCCCGCCGACTGCAACAAGAGAAGTGGGAAAAGGAGGGCAAGTTTGGTAACGTCTATGACAAGGAGTTCAGGCCACTGACCGAGGATGGGTTCTTGCAACCACCGGAGAAACGAGAGCCTGAGCCCAAGCTTGAAGTGCCCGAACCCGAACCCGAACCCCAACGCTCCCCCGAATGGCCCTTGAGGGGTGAAGCTGGTCGCAGCCAGACGCCAAAGCTTATCAGCTCCTATTCCACAATGCCCAAGATTATCGACGTGCCTCCCCAGCTCAGTCCTCTTCCGAGCCCTAGGACTCCTGGTATGCCGCCGCAGCACCAGCCTCTCTCCCCGAACGGCATCACTCAGGCTCCCGAACAGCAGAAACACCAGCAGGAGAAGGAAAAGGAGAGCAAGGAGGGCTGTGGATGCTGCATCGTCATGTAGCGGGATCACTCTTTCAGTCGAGCGGTGTTCAATATTTGGTCTGTTTTCGGTCCTGGGGAGGCTTCTACCACTTGCATATGCGTTCCGTCTATTTCTGTTCGATTAATGGCCTGGTTGTCGATTTACAGTTACATACCCCTCGCGGTCCTTCAATGTTCCGCTTTTGTCCGCCTCTCATTCTCGGAACGCATTTTTCGACCCGGAGCATAAGTCTCATTAATGATGTCATGACCCTGTTTGGTTTTTCTCGATTCCCTTCCCAAGCCTGTCCCCATACCCGCTTCGTCCTGTTGAGTCGCCCTCCTGCAAGGGGATCCCTCTCTCGCCGAGGTATCTGGGCTGAGTTGCCGTTCTCGATTAATTCGTCCCTGGTGGCGTCAAATTTGTTCTTTTCGTTTCTCGTGGTGCTCCTTTTTTTTTTTTTTTTTCTCCGCTTTCCTTTGCGTCTACGGTTTGACTTTGAAAGCCCCCAAAAGTACCAAGCAAGCCCTTCTGCGAGACCCTCGCGTTCCGCTCCCTTCCTGTTCACTAGTTTTGTTCTGTCTTGTCATTATACCATGGCTGTCTTTTTTTCGGCCGTTACTTCTTTGTTCTTGCCTTGGGGGACCGGACGTGGATGAATCTCACTAAGTGTTCCTTTTCTCTCTTTTCTTCTTCCTTTCAAGAGAAAAAGGAATCGAGTCTCTGCTGCTTTTCTGCTTTCCTTTGTGCTTTTGATTTTTTATTCCCTCCCTTTCCAACAAACTCATATGTACATAAAACATACAAGATATCTGTTAGGCCTGGGTAGGATTTGCTGAAACATGTGCAGCAAGCGAGAGGAGTTTTGGGGGAGTTGCTGTCTTTTTCCTTCCTTGAATTGTCTGTCCCCTTTCTACCTATCCTCGTGTGGGTATGGAAAGGGGCGAACTTGTTGGGAGTTTCGCTGCTACCGGTTCGTTTTTGGAGGAGGTTTGGAGTGAAGGGATAGTCTCACCCGACCCCCTCAATCTTTACAAATAGAATACCAGATTTTATTCATCCTTGAAATCTTCATCAATATGTCTCCGGTTGTGCAAGGCAATCTATAACACTGGGAGTCTGATCGGTGATATGGTTCCATTCTCTTTTGATGCTTGACCTCGGAAGTTAGGAGCTCCGCTAGTTGGGAAGGAGGTGGATCGAATTTAAGTGATGACAGCTGGCACTCACCCGCTGGTCGGGGCTTGGCAAGCTAAAGTGCCATTGGCCAATAACGACGAGGGTAATTGTGACCACGGTGGAGAACCTGCGGGGGAAGCTCGAAAGGTTCAGGTCAATCAATCGACGTTCAGTGGCCCGAGAACTTGGGCGGATCCCCCGACATCGCTGCATGTATTCTTTATTTTTTTCCTCCCATTTCTTTTTCTTTATTTTCATGATATCCCAGACCTCCGTGTCCCTGTGACCTTCCCTGTGATCTAGGAAAGTTCGAGTCATTGCTCCCCAACGAAATTTCATATTTCCCCTCTCTCTTCTCCCCCCTTCTCCTCCATCCGAACCTACGATGTGCAATTGAAATAGCCTTGCAACAACCTATCCCATCGCTCCTATTTAACAGTGCTGCTTAGTGCTACAGAGTCATCATGTTTCGGCAAGCAAGTAGCTGTCTTCGCCTGAGGGCGGCGACAGCTCCCCTCCGAATAAGCCAGAATGCGTAAGGGAAATCTGCGATTGCAAATATTTTGTAGTTGTTATTTTCTCAGAGAATGAAAAACAAATAAATCAATCAGAAGCTAACTTGTACATTCCGTAGCCGCCTGCTGTCAACAACACCACGCCTCGCCACCGATGAACAGCTCAACAAAGTCTCCTCGACCATCACCCAGCCCAAGTCCCAAGGCGCCTCGCAAGCCATGCTCTACGCCACGGGTCTAACGGACGCGGATCTCAAGAAGGCGCAGGTCGGCATCTCGTCGGTGTGGTACGAAGGAAACCCCTGCAACATGCACCTGCTGGGTCTCTCCGACATCGTCAAGCAGTCGGTGGCCGACGCCGGGCTGGTCCCCTATCGGTTCAACACGATCGGTGTTTCGGACGGCATTAGCATGGGTACCGTGGGCATGAGGTACTCGCTGCAGAGCCGAGAGATTATCGCCGATAGTATCGAGACGGTCATGAATGGACAGTGGTATGATGGAAATATTTCGCTTCCTGGCTGCGATAAGAACATGCCTGGTGTGGCTATTGCCATGGCGAGGGTTAACCGCCCGTCGATCATGGTGTATGGTGGTACCATCAAGCCGGGCTGCACCGTCAAGGGAGAGCCGATTGATATCGTCTCGGCTTTCCAGGCGTATGGACAGTATATTTCCGGCCAGATTACCGAGGAGGAGCGGTACGATATCATCAGGCACGCGTGTCCTGGCGGCGGTGCTTGCGGTGGCATGTACACGGCGAACACGATGGCCACGGCCATCGAGACCCTCGGTCTCACCGTACCCGGCAGCAGTAGCACGCCCGCTGAGGATGCCGGCAAGCTAGCCGAGTGCGCCAACATCGGCAACGTCATGAGGAACCTCCTCAAGGAGGACATCCGACCTAAGGATATCCTCACGAGGCAGGCCTTCGAGAACGCCATGGTCGTCGTCACCATCACGGGCGGCAGCACCAACGCCGTGCTCCACCTGATCGCCATCGCCGACGCCGCGGGCATCAAGCTCACCATTGACGACTTCCAGGCCGTTTCCGACCGAACACCCGTGCTCTCCGACCTCAAGCCCTCGGGCAAGTGGGTAATGGAGGACCTGCACAAGATCGGCGGCACGCCCGCCCTCCTCAAGTTCCTCCTCCGCGAGGGTCTCATCGACGGCTCCGGCATGACCGTCACCGGCAAGACGATGAAGGAGAACGTCGAGAGCTACCCCGACTTCACCGAGGGCCAGACCATCGTGCAGACCTTCAAGAACCCCATCAAGGCCACCGGCCATCTCCAGATCCTCCGCGGCACGCTAGCGCCCGGCGGCTCGGTCGGCAAGATCACGGGTAAGGAAGGTCTCCGCTTCGTCGGCAAGGCCAAGTGCTACGACGCCGAGGACGACTTCATCACGGCTCTCGAGCGCGGCGAGATCAAGAAGGGCGAAAAGACCGTCGTCATCATCCGCTACGAAGGTCCCAAGGGCGGCCCCGGCATGCCCGAGATGCTAAAGCCCAGCTCGGCCATCATGGGCGCCGGTCTCGGAAAGGACGTGGCCCTCATCACCGACGGACGCTTCTCGGGCGGTAGCCACGGTTTCCTGATCGGTCACGTCGTGCCCGAGGCCATGGAGGGCGGACCCATTGCGCTCGTGAGGGACGGCGATGAGGTGACTATTGATGCGGAGAAGAATGTTATGGATTTGGATGTTAGCGGCGAGGAGCTTGAGAGGAGGCGGAAGGAGTGGAGGGCGCCGGAGGCGAGGTATACGAGGGGGACGTTGAAGAAGTATGCGCAGCTTGTGAGTGATGCGTCGCATGGGTGTATTACGGATGGGAATTATTAGGGTGTGAAAAGGGGGAGGGGTGGTTTGGTGGTTTTTCTCCTTTTTGTGTCAAATATTTCGAGGATATTTCGTGTTTATTATTTCTCTTTTATTCTTTAGATGGTTCGGGTGCGTGTGTAGTTAGTGCCTTGAGTCGAGGTATCGGCGCAATCAAAAAGAACTTTTAATTGTCCAAGTTTCTAGCATGTGTGAGATTTGGAATGTGAGAAGCGGAGGTTCAAGATCAACAACGATGTGAACGGGAAAGACAAACGTTCTATTAGATGCTTCCAAGGTATAGGAAATATAAGTTGGCCAAGCGAAGCAATATATACATCCATCATACAAAATCCATCAATCATCAAGCGAGAGGCTCTTCTTAAGAAATAGAAGAGAGCTCTCAGAAGGGGTGGAAAGAACTTAGAAACCAATCCAGGAGACACTTTTTCCAAACACACCCCAGCAACACCAAGAACAGCAGACAACCCCCCAAGCACAAGCACAAGCCCCCCTGCCTCCATCGCCGTCACCTCTTCGCATTCCAAGCCTTGACAAAGGCAGCCTTATCCTCAAGCGTAAGCCCCACCCTCTTACTCCTCCCCAACCTCGCAAGCGCCTCCCCAATCCTATCCAACACCTTCCTCTCCTCCGCCGAAATCTTCTCCCCCGATGCCGAAGAAGCCGCCGATACGCCATCCACGCCCGTCGAAGTAGCAGCAGCCTTAGGCACAGCGGTATTCGAAGTCCTCTCTGCGATGCGAACTCGAATACAAATGGTAGACTGGGAGAGCAGGGTCCACAGGAAGTAGAACCAGCGACCGGGGATGGGAGTGGTCACGTCGGCGGGGGAGTATCGGATGCTAACGGGGAAGATGTGCGTATCGCGCGGGACCGAGAGAAGCGAGGGGCTAGGGGGCAGGATGGCTTTGCCGTTGGTGGTGCTACATTCGGGGAAGACGGCGACGACACGGTTGGGATACTTCGCGAGGAGGGTCTCGAGGTCTGTAAGGCGGGCGGCGGGTGGTGGTGCGAGTTTAACGGGCGCAAGGGCGTGAAGGATAGCCTGCAGCAGCGAGACGTGCCGGACCTTGCGAAGACGGGGATAAGAGATCGTAAAGACAGGGTCAAAGACGGCAGCGAGGTAAAGCGGATCGACCGGGGAAGTAAAGTTGGCAGCAATGACGGAGGCCGGGTGCGGAATCCGGTCGGGGGGTTGATCGGCTAGGGTCCCGCGGCGGACGCCGTCCATCTGGAGATCGACCCACCAGAGTCCCGGGATGGCCATGAAGGCCCAGAGGAGGAGTTTGCGGAGGGCGGCGGGGAGGGGCAGGTGTTGGAGGATGGCGAAGTAGAGGATTGCGTAGGCGAGGAAGAGGGGGAGGCGGAAGGCGAACAGGGAGGCGTGGATTAGGGTTGAGAGGGTTGAGTGGGGGGTTTGGATTGGGATGAAGGGGGCGATGCCGGAGCCTGGGGAGGGAACATTTTGTTAACTTTGAGATCTTAAGAGAGATTTCGGGAGGTGGTATAGACGGGGAGGCTTGTGGGAAGAAAGTGCTGGAGCTGGGGAGCTTGGTGAGAGAGCTCGAGGAAGCTGTAAGATCGATCTTACCCTTATCGCGGAACTGGCTAAACCTCTCCATGCTTGCTGAGCAGTCCGGGGAAAAATACGAAATCTAGAGAGAGTGTCGAGGCGCTATATTAGGATCGAGATAGCATCAGCGACCACATTGAGGAGCGATGATGTTCTGAATTGCGTGTCACCCAGAGACAGATGTGGTTTGTGTGCGGCTCTGCATAATCCAATTCTCCAAAAGTCCGACGCAGTGTTGTAATTACTATGTACTTTGTACCATGGATGGCATGTGAGAACAGCTGTTTGCCAAATTTCGTTTGCTACTCGCCTCAGCGGAGTATTATCGGCGCCAATGCAAGCACCATTTTGGCTTGTACCTCTACAAAATCCATCAGAGGTTGGTGGGATGATATGCCGGGTGTTTGGCGGATATCGTGAGAGCTCCCAACCCGCAGCGGGGATGAGGGACAAGTACAGATACTTTGACCTGCAAATGGCATCAGCCTCGTCCTGGCAGGAATGAGGCGCAGGGAGGTTGATCCCAAAGGCAGGGCGAGACATCCTCCCCACACCGAAAACAGGTAGAAGCCATTGGAATTGTCCATGAGGAACTGGAATAATTGTATCCACTCCAAAGGAATGCACCGAGCCTTGTCAAAATCCTAATCGCGGAATGCTCTAGAAATTGTCTAGATAGCCAGGCTATGGACGGAAGATTCTCGTCACTGTGGATTTGCTCCCCTAAATTCTTCCTTCTCCAACACGAAGCCGACTCAGGAAGTGTACTTCGTAGTGGGAAGGTTTCTCCATCTTAGCGCCGGTTGGTACCTGCTTAGGGCAGCTATTCTCAAAGTCCTTCGTACCCCAAACTGCTCTCTGGTCTTGCAGGGTACATGTAACACGCCGCAGAGCCAGGCAGAAAAAAGGGTTTCGTGGGCGGGTAGATCCTGGTAAATATTGTACCATTGCTAGGAATTGTACCTTTATAGGTACTTCCCCACCGAGCTGCCCACCGCAGCCAATCACAGGCCAGCCCCGTTGCTGTGGTGGCCAAATTTTTGAGAAGGCTCTGGAAGCTCTCCAAGTGATAGAATCCCGTGGAATCTTGAGGCTAGGCACAAAGCAGAGGGAAGGTACGAAGCAATGGGGGGGAGGGGAGCAACCAGCCCCTTGTAAGCAGGAACTTTTAAGGACGTCCAAACCTTCTCAGCTCCAATTTTTTCCTTTCACTCTTCATCCAACTCTTCCCTGAAAATAAATTGAAACTTCTTCTCCTCAAGAAGACCCCGCAGTAATCTCGTCCGCTTTTCTTTTCCTCATCCTCTCATCTACCTGCCTTTGAAAGTGGGAGCCACAAGATTCCTCCTTTCTGAACCCCGAAGCTACACGAATCTCATTTTCATACTCGCCCCTCCATCCGCGAGCCTCTTGATGTAAGTAGCAGCCATTGATGCCCCTCTCCCATCTGTTTATCACCTTATGTTCGAGGTCGTTACCCCAATTGGTGCTGGGAAGGAGCGGTCTGCCCACCATAGATCAGGAATGGTAGCCGGCCGAGGCGGACTGAACCTTCCCAAGACCATTGGCGGCCGATTTTGAGTTTCTCGCTCCCTCTCTACAACCCCTCTTCTATTTCTTTCTCGGAATTTTTTTTTCCTTGTTCCATCCGTTTTCTATTTCTCGTCAACAAACAGCCGTCGACAGAAAAGAGCCTACGAGCTAACAATTGATTCCCGCAGACCCCAGTTTTCTACTTCTTCACATAATACCCGACAAGATGTCTGAAACCTTCGAGTTCCAGGCTGAGATCTCTCAGCTTCTCTCCCTCATTATCAACACCGTCTACTCCAACAAGGAGATCTTCCTTCGAGAGCTTGTCTCCAACGCCTCCGATGCCCTCGACAAGATCCGATACCAGTCTCTCTCGGATCCTTCCGTGCTCGACACGGGCAAGGATCTGAGGATCGACATCATTCCTGACAAGGAGAACAAGACCCTCACCATCCAGGATACCGGTATTGGTATGACCAAGGCTGTAAGTTTTTAATCCCCCACTTCTTCCTTTGGGTGCCCTCCTAGCTAGTTGCCCGGAAATCATCATTCAAGCAAATCTAATCGCTAACTGTGATTTTAGGACTTGGTCAACAACCTCGGTACCATCGCCAGGTCTGGCACCAAGCAGTTCATGGAGGCCCTCACTGCCGGCGCTGATGTTTCCATGATTGGTCAGTTCGGTGTTGGTTTCTACTCTGCCTACCTCGTCGCCGATAAGGTGACCGTCATCTCCAAGAGCAATGATGACGAGCAGTACATCTGGGAGTCTAGCGCCGGTGGCACCTTCACCATCAGGCCCGACACCGAGGGCCAGCAGCTCGGCCGTGGTACCAAGATGATCCTCCACCTCAAGGATGAGCAGACTGACTACCTCAACGAGAGCCGCATCAAGGATGTCATCAAGAAGCACTCCGAGTTCATCTCGTACCCCATCTACCTCCACGTCCAGAAGGAGGTTGAGAAGGAGGTTCCCGATGAGGAGGCCGAGGAGACTGAGGTGACCGAGGAGGACGACAAGAAGCCCAAGATCGAGGAGGTTGACGAGGAGGAGGAGGAGGAGGAGAAGAAGAAGAAGACCAAGAAGATCAAGGAGACCACGATCGAGGAGGAGGAGCTCAACAAGCAGAAGCCCATCTGGACCCGCAACCCTCAGGACATTTCCCAGGAGGAGTACGCTTCGTTCTACAAGTCGCTCTCCAACGACTGGGAGGACCACCTTGCCGTCAAGCACTTCTCCGTCGAGGGTCAGCTCGAGTTCCGCGCCATCCTCTTCGTGCCCAAGCGCGCTCCCTTCGATCTCTTCGAGACCAAGAAGACCAAGAACAACATCAAGCTCTACGTCCGCCGCGTCTTCATCACTGATGATGCCACCGATCTCGTTCCCGAGTGGCTCAGCTTCATCAAGGGTGTCGTCGACTCTGAGGATCTCCCTCTCAACCTCTCTCGTGAGACTCTTCAGCAGAACAAGATCATGAAGGTCATCAAGAAGAACATTGTCAAGAAGTCTCTCGAGCTCTTCAACGAGATTGCCGAGGACAAGGAGCAGTTCGACAAGTTCTACTCCGCCTTCAGCAAGAACATCAAGCTCGGTATCCACGAAGACTCGCAGAACCGTGGCACTCTTGCCAAGCTCCTCCGCTTCAACTCCACCAAGTCTGGTGACGACCAGACTTCGTTCGCCGACTACATCACTCGCATGCCCGAGCACCAGAAGAACATCTACTACATCACCGGCGAGTCCCTCAAGGCCGTCACCAGGTCGCCCTTCCTCGACTCCCTCAAGGAGAAGGGCTTCGAGGTTCTCTTCCTCGTCGACCCCATTGACGAGTACGCCATGACCCAGCTCAAGGAGTTCGAGGGCAAGAAGCTCGTCGACATCACCAAGGACTTCGAGCTCGAGGAGACCGACGAGGAGAAGGCGAAGCGCGAGGAGGAGGAGAAGGAGTACGAGTCCCTCGCCAAGTCGCTCAAGAACATTCTCGGCGACAAGGTCGAGAAGGTCGTCGTCAGCCACAAGCTCGGCCTCTCCCCCTGCGCCATCCGCACTGGCCAATTCGGTTGGTCCGCCAACATGGAGCGTATCATGAAGGCCCAGGCCCTCCGTGACACCTCCATGTCCAGCTACATGAGCTCCAAGAAGACTTTCGAGATTTCTCCCAAGTCTCCCATCATCAAGGAGCTCAAGGCCAAGGTCGAGGCCGACGGCGAGAACGACCGCACCGTCAAGTCCATCGTCCAGCTCCTCTACGAGACCTCCCTCCTCGTCTCCGGCTTCACCATCGAGGAGCCCGCCAGCTTCGCCGAGCGCATCCACAAGCTCGTCCAGGTCGGCCTCAACATCGAGGATGAGGTCAAGACCGACGACGAGACCCCCGAGGCCGGCGCCACTGCTGCCGAGACTGGTGACAGCGCCATGGAGGAGGTTGACTAAATGCAGCGGTAGCAGCACCAACAGCAAGGCGTTGTAAGGCAGGCAATCGAATAAAAAGCGGTTTCATACAGAAAGGGAATTGTTCTCAGGAGGCAAAGGGCTACAAAAAGTGGCCTTAAAGGAGTTTGACGGGTCTTGATGTTTTTCTTTGATTTTTACCCATCGCTCGTCAGGAATCAGGCAGGGTTTCGATAAGTTACATCGATAACATCATGTCTGCTTGGACTCGATGATCTTTTTTTGAAAGTTTCGAGGACAAGGCTCATTGTACTTTAGTTTCTCGTTTTATGATAATGAGGTAGATGGGTTCAATGAAATTAGTCGAATAAGATGTGTGTCCCAGCGTGTCTCCGTGTGTGTTCAAGATGAGTAGTTCCCTTCCCCAACTGGGAAACTCGGATCGTAAGTTCATGATTCATTGGCATAGAGTCTGCTTGCTTCACGTTATTGAGGCGGTGATGGAAGTGGCAGTGGGCGGGGCACATGTTAGCTGTTCCCTGCAGAATGGAAGGAGTGAGGAGGCTTTACGAAGATAGCTCCACGTAGAAGGCTTCGCTTCTTCTTTCCTTTTATTTTCTGTTTCATGTTTACACGATTCATCAAGCATCAATATCATGCAATTCAAGTTTCCAATAATAGTCAATTCATCATTCATTTCAGTTTCCCTAATGCAGTTCTCTCTTTTGCCAGGTGCGATCCCGGGGAAGTGTGTGTTCTTGGAAGGCTGCCCTCTGAAACTTCCTCAGTTCCCATTTCATGGGAAAACCTCTACTGTGTGCCACCTGTATTGTTTTCCGTTGATCAACGGATCCGACGTCTGGCTGTTCTTGGAGGAGCTCTGCAGCGAGTTGCCATGGTTTCTGGTGTTTGACCATTGGCCACCAAGCTGTTGTTTCCTTTCCTGTATGTGTGATGTTGCCGGACTGAGCTGCACTGATCCGTCACATTATCAATAGCATCCGGAAGGGGTACGCTTGCAGTGTTCGGGGAGTTAGCTAGCAGATGGTTGCTCGGCGGTGGGAGTGGGTGGCTTCGGCCAACCGCTGTCATCGTGTAAGTTAAAAACGGTTATGACATCCGGACCATCTCGGTCGGGGTACACTAGTTGCTTACAGCGACTTCTTCTGTTTCCTGCTCTTCCTCTGACTTATTCCATGAACCGTTCACGTCAGAGGGATCCTGGGCGGGTTTTGGATATTCTGTTATCCCAAGCGTCAGCTAACCTCTGCAGTTATGGCCAGATATATATGGGGATGAAGAGAGCCGTGCACTTACCTTGACCATTTCCCCGTGATACTTCGCGTACCACTATGCTAGTATCATTCTCCGAAGACGTAAGGAAAATAAATCAAGTAGTTCTGGACCCCACGGTAGCCTCCCGCAGCAGGATTGGCGGCGGCGGCGGCGGCAGTGGTGACGGGCTGGGCCGGTTGTCGAGAACGGTACATGTGCAAGGGCGTATAATCTCCCAGGTCACCCATGTTGTTGTTGATGGTGGTGGTGGTGTCCGTACCGGGGAGTAGAGCCTGTCTAGCTTCCGTCGTGAATCAGCGGCTTCGAAGTGGATGGATGGTGAACGCACGTCTATTGAGTCATGGAAGATCAGTCTTGGCACTTACTAGGGAATCTATGGTATTGGGGTTCTTACTTTTGCCTGACTCCTAAGGCTCTGTAAAAGTGTGTTAGTTGAATATCGTCCCTTCTTAGGGCTTCGAACGGCTGGGTAAGGTGATGAGGTTGTAGTGGCTTACATTCCGGTCTTCTCGTAACGGCTTTAAGACAAGTCAAGCAGGTCAGTATCAAAAGACAAAGCACGGGGAAGTTGGTTTACGAGATACAACATACTAACAAGTTTCCTCAGGATACCTCTCGATTTTGTTCCCTCTGATGAAAATCACTTTCAGACCGGCGATGCTCGATGCGACTCCAACGGTCGACAGGACATTCCCGACTTCGAAAAGCTTGGAATGGCTGAGTGTGGTGATGAAGTCGTGGAAGCTAACACTCAACTTCGCCCTCATTCCCTAGAAGACAAATTAAAAGTTAGCCATTGAAATGCAAAATACTAGGAGTAGGCCTACCCTCATCCTCTTCTCGACTTTCTAAATCCAATGTTAGTATCTTACAAAATGGGTGTGAACAATGTAGTGCTATAACTTACTGCGGCGTCGGAAAGTTTGGCCTGCAACATCACACAGGCTTATTAGTATCGATTCATAAGCAAACGATGCATTAGTTGCAAAATCCAAGTCATTACCTCCGCCTTGCGTCGGGCCTCCTATATAAATGTATGGTGAGTTTCATCCTCGACCATAATTCAATTGGGTAAAAGGGAGGAAGATAAACTACTTACTTGGGCCATTTGTCGATGCCACTAGACAGGGACAAGCATCTGTTAGCACTAGATTCTGAAGCCAAGAGGCAGATGTGACGAGCATCAAGTACCTCTATGGAGTGGGCCTAATATAAGCAAAATCACTTTGTGAGTTGAGGTTCAATTAACCAGCAAAGCCCAAGGTCAACCGTATCATGCCAAGATGGGCTTACATTCAGGGTCTGGGCCAGGGGCTTCTTTCCAGCGATCTCGGTATAACAGCGGAAGAGTTAGGCTTTCATTCCAATTCGAGGAGTCAGACTTGTCATGATATGCCATTGTAGTCTTGACTCATGATGCTGCTCCGTTAAAGTCAGTAACACGGCACATAAGGAAAACCGGAGGGCTCAGAGCGGAGCCAGGGGTGGAAGGAATGGCTGCACTTACATTTTCGTGAAAAAGGATTTGGGAGCAACAGAAGAAAGTGGTGTATGTCCACGGACATACGGCGTTGGCGAGGGTTTGGTGATGTTAAGGAAAAGAGAGGAAGAGAGTTGAGGAGAGGATTTGGATATCAATCCTATTTATAGATGATACGGCCAAAAGTCTACATCATCGATGTACCCAAAGCTCTTTCCGGACTCCTTCCGCGCTCCTTCCGGGCACATTCTGGGCTGAATTGATCCTTCCACAGACATATATGTTGAGCTTGTTCATGACATCCTGGATTTCAAGAGATCACATGCATCCACATGCATACACAATATACAGCAACCCGACGCACCTGCCTTATACTTAGAATCGCAAGATATCACAAGATCAGAGGTAGAAAGCGATTCTAGTCATGATTCATTGCTGTCTATGTTGTCTCTAGGCAAGCAGGCTAAAACACCAATACCACTCCGCCATAGCATCCTACCAATCGACGTTTCCCAACTAGCAAACCTCCTGCGCAGGTAAAATACGATATCTCTCTCCCTCTTCGGGCCAATATCACGGAAGATATCCTGCCTCTCGACACTAACATACGTCTCCCACAAATCGGAAAATGTCGTCCGAGGATGGTAGCGTATCCGCGCCTTTATTTCCCCGCTCACCCGTATGCTTCGGTCAATAAGCCATATTTGGATATAGTTAGGGACCTCGCCGTGATGCCAGGCATCAAAAAGACGAGCAAAAAGGCCGCGGGAGCTGGGTTCATTGCGTAGGTAGTCGACCAGATCACCGTCCTCCGGGAGAGAAACGAGCCAGCTTGGGTCAAATTCAAAGGCAATATCGGACGGGCAGAGTCTCATACGGTTAAAAGGGAGTTGGGAAAGGAGGACACCCCAGCGAAGATATATAGAGGCCTCAACAAGCCCGCGGTCAAACTCGAAACAACATAGGTCTTTGAAAGAGTGGCCTCGAAGGGGCATTGTTTTACCGTCCTCGTCGTGGCGCCCTTCAATGACCCATTCATCGGGAATCCGACGACTTGGCTTTAGGGACTTTTTGACGAGGATCCGCCTGGATTCTCGGCAGGCGTTGAAAAGGCCCGCGTCCCATGCATAGAGTGACCGGTTGCCTTTGAACCACGAATGCTGAGGCTGAGGCTGAGGCTGAGAGGGATGGCCATTAGCAACAACTCTCGGAGCAGCTACTCTGTGCTCGGTGTTAAGGGGGTTAACGAGAAGTTTTTCGTATTCCTTCTCAAGCTTATTGAACCAACAGGTGGCGATGGATAGGTCCCAGAGCGGATTCTCTCTGCTGCTGTTGAAGAGGCAGAAGTAATGGACGCCTCTTATATCGCGAGGCCGTAAGGCCATCTCCCGGATGGTTATGCGTAGCTCTGGGGGAAGCTGAGGGAAGTAGTGGAATTGCTCCATCGGCTTGGACTTGGGTTGTGGCTTGTCCCTAGAGGGGGTATTGGGATACTCGTCAGTGCGACGAGCCTTTTCAAAGGTCGTGGTGCAAGCGATGGGCGCCATCGTGAGTGACAGTGAGAGTGAGGATGAGAGTCGGGGTTGTGTCTGTTGCCAACCCCAGTGATCGGATGGCCGGAGCTCTTCGAGGAATGAACTGTGAGATGCCAGGTGCTTTCGGTGGTTCCTGTGGATATGGTTGCGGCAACGGCGTAGAGGTAGAAACAGTAGTAACTCACAATGCAAGTATTTCTAAGAGTCTAGAAGGGGGTAGAGTGATATCAAGGGTAGATACATATAATATATATTTATAGTCTCGTGTCTCATGCTATTTGAAGTGAAGACATTTGATCTTACAAAATACCCAAGTAGCTTGTGATCGTAGCAAGCTAGCTGCTAGCCTACCCAAACTACTCTTACTTAAAATATAACATCTATTATATTTGGAGGGTCTAAAGGGGAGATTTTATAGCTGGCTTCATTAACTTAAGAGCCCGCCATCCTCTTTCGAAGAAGCGTTGTCGTCGGTAAGAAAGAATCAGCACAGGGATACAACGTAAGGGACAGGACAACTCTTGAAGCCAACCAGAGTATATGCGAAGTTGAGTGATACTAAGCCTAAGTTACAAGTCCAACGCAGCAAATGCCGTCGGCGGATAGCTCGATGCTGTTATACAGAGATGACTTCTCCAAATCCCAGCCTCGCTCTCAAACTTCGAGATCATTTGGCGAGGAAGGAGCCGCCCAAGATCCGCACTCAGAGGGAAAGAGCACCATCAACGAAGGAGCCACCGCAACTCCCATCAAATCGCCGTGTTAACTATATAGACCCAAACAATTCCCGGGACCTTCAAGGAACCTGCGAGCTGAGCAGCTGGTTAATCTGTCACCCTCTAGGCAGCTGGTGAAAGCGCTAGAGGTCTTCCCGGTTCGACCCCAGGTCGGACCAGGATGTAATCGGATTTTCTGCAGCACACTTGGCTCAACGCAGGTTCCGATATTTTCTTTTTGTTATTTTATTTATTATTTTATTTATTATTTTATTTTTATTTTATTTTATATTTTTTGTCTACATCATAGTGTAGGCGAAAGGAAGCACGGAACCACGGGCAGGAACACAGACAGGGCCAGAGTCAAATAGGGTAGCATTTGCTGGAGGCGGGTGTCAGTGTCAGGTTTAAGCTTTGAGATTTCTCCGAGTCGCTTCAACTCTTCTCTTAGTCTTTTTTCGGATGACAACCTCGAGGCCCTTGCTCGTTCTTCTCCGTTTCAACGACATGCACAATGTGTTTCATACTATTTCTTAGATTTCTTTCCGTGGGATGGATGGGTTCAGGAAAGCGACATCTCACCGTCTCCTCTGACTTTGTACGGCGTACGATATGTCACTGTCGCACGTCCATTCGGAGATGACAATTGATCATTGATGCGTTTCGCTGGCGAAAGGGAAAGGAGAGAAGGGAGAAGAAAACGAACGATAAGCGATCATTGATGCAACACGACCTCGCTTAGAGACACGGCACACGGCACACAGAGAAGATGCAAGAGGGGCGGGAAGTTTGTTCCCGGCTCGCCCAACCGAAAAAGGCGTCCGGCGTATTAGTTTGTCTGTTCTTGGCCGCTTTGGGCACGCTTGGATAATAATGGGTGTGAGGGTGTGTATGTTATATGTTTCGTCGATCTTACTGTTGCTTCTTTTTTGGGGGGGTTCTCCTTTTGTTTCCCGATTATATTTTACAGTTGGGACTTGGTTCCGTTTTATTTTCCAGCAGAGGCGTTAAACTTTCCTGGCTGGTTTGACGTTTGACGTCGGGCCTTTTTAGACTTGGTGATAACTTCACTCTAGCCTGTTCCTTCCCCTCGACTCGCATCTCTCACTTACAAGCAAGTGGGCATCTAAACATCCAAACCACAACCAAGATCCAAATCTCATCCTTCCTCCTCTCTCCTCTCCAAATGGACCTCCTAACAACCTTCTCCTCGCCCTCCACCTGGTCCCCAACTCTCTGGGTCCTCCTCCTAACAGCAACAGCCTACACC
>SJVG01000322.1:0-25980 GCA_034774675.1 Scedosporium minutisporum
CTCTCTCTCTCTCTCTCTCTCTGCCGCTATTATTATTATTATTATCATCTGTTCTTTATATGTGTATCTTGGGACGGAGTTATATGGTGTTGCGCGTTGGATACGATACCAAAAAAAGGGAGCGATTTGGTTGCTGTTTCGTCTCTCTCTACTTTTTTCTTTCATTTCATACATGGCTTATCCAAGGGATGGGAACGGGCGTTCTATATTTTCTTTCCCCTGCAGTTTTAGATCCGGGGAAGTCGATTTGAGAGGGAAGACCGAATGTATGTAGACTAGATCGGATCAGGATCATGGGATATCACACTTCAGATGAAAGCAAGGTGTCTTTGATAGTATTTCGTGTTTCGTAAACGCGCAAAATAGACGGCTTTGCAATACCTCGGTCGTGTCTAATTCGATTTCGTCTATTAGTCTTCAAAAAAGCACGCCGGATGGAGTCAGGGCGTTAAAGCGTCCTGTCTACGAATGGGCTACGCCGACGAACCCGATCTGGCAGAACATTGCCCGCCTTCGTTTGGAGATGCTGAAACGGTCACTTGATGGGCAGCAGATCGCTTGGAACGCACCTTCCTCCCAATTGTTGGCGATTGCTAGCTTATGGGTTATATATGAAAATTTGGCTCTGGTTTTTCAACGACTCATGGAAGCTCAAGTGGTCCAGCGGTGACGCACTGCTTATAAACTACTTCCGCAAGGCGCCGGCGTGGAACCCGGTCTGGTCAAACCATGAGGGCGTGGAGGAAATTGGGAAAGGGAAATTTGGGAATTGGGGAGGGAGAAGTGGGAATTCTTTTTTTTTGCTAGATTATACTAGATTTCTCTTTCTGCTCTTTTTTCGCGAGGGAATGGCTTCCAGGGTGTTCTTTTGAGGTTGTGATGTGTCTTGAGATTGCTCTGAGGTGGAGTTGAGGTCGGGGGTGAGGCTTAGAGAGGTCGTCTGTTCGAAACGCGGCGGGGTGATTTTTGCACTCTTCTTTTTTTTCCTTTTCTCCTCAACTCCAGTGTTGGGCAAATTTTCACTGGCATCATAATTACCTATTTTCAAAATAACAAACAAAATGTCACAGCGAAACAAGTTCAACGGAGAGACGAGAAGACTCGAAGAAACCGTCGTAGAATCATTTGCATAGTGGGAATCATGTAGGTAGACTAGAGAAAAACCAACTCAAGAAATGGGCAACGAGTACAACATGAATCCATGAAAACGGGAAGAACCGGTTCTAACCCCTTACCCGACCCCAACCATGTTTTCTACATACAACAACACACAAAAAAAGCTTGTTCCAATTTCATTGCCGGAGAGGGAACGGTGGACTTGCACTAGGATGAGACAAAAACAGGATGGACCACAGGTGACAGATGAAGCATTGAGTAAAGCTTAGAAGTAGCTCCTCATAGCCTCCTGGTACCCAGTTCCCCCCTTCAAGTCCCGGTCGAAGTTTTTCAGCACGTCGAGCACCTGGCGGATGTGCTTCATGCTGAGGGGCTCGCCGCGATTGACCGCCAAAGCCTGCGCCGTGCGGACGGTGTTCTTGATCTGCCGACCGTTGAGGTCGTGCTTGGCAAGATCCGTATAGTCCTCCTCGGAGAAGGGCATGAGGTCAATCTTTTCGAGGACCCGGACGCGCTCGATGAAGATCTTGAAGATCTTCTTCTTGGCCTTCTGGTCGAGCGAATCGTAGCGGAGGGCGATGTGGATACGTGATTGGAAGGCGTCATCGAAGGTCTGGGGAAGAGGAAAGGTGTTAGTTGACATAGAATTTCTTCATGACAAGAGAACCAATCGGCGAAACATACCTCGACACGGTTTGTGGTCAGGAACAGAATACCCTGGAAGTATTCAAGCTGCCGCAGGAAAATGCTGACCAGGGCATTGCGGTGGATGTCATGCATGTTACGCTTCTCGAGGAACACATCGGCTTCGTCAAGGAGGAGGATAGCGCCCCAAGCGTGGCAGATGTCGAGAATCTTCTGGAGCTCCGATTCCAAGTACCTCGAGTCCGTACCAAGCTCTCCGGCAGAGGCCATGTACAGCGGGCATTTGAGCAGCTCGCTGATGCCCTCCGCAGTCAAAGTCTTGCCGGTGCCCGGAGGTCCGTGAAGGACGGCTAGAAAACACACAACAGATTAGCAACTCGGCTCATTGAATTCCTTTCCCCAGCAAGATTATGGTGAAGCAAAACTTACCAACAAGACCCTTGCCCTTGCCCTGAATCACGTCGTCAATGCTCTCCGCAGCATGATACTTGTGTGACTCGACCAGTGCCTGTGATAGACGTTAGCAAAAAGTCGCATTCTCAGAAAGTTCCCTTCCTATATACCTTGACAATATCCTTCGTCTTCGGCTCAAGAACAAGCGAGTCGTAGGCGCTATCATTCCACTGGATCTCCTTGATGCCAGAAACTGTGAACTCAAGCCACAGCTTCTCCGAAAAGGCGAAACCCAGCACGACAGGCGACGCGATCAAATACTCCTCATCCGAGAATTCGGGAATGGCCGGCTTCTCCTCCTTGGGATCCTCGGCGTCGTCCTTGGCGTCGTTGACTTTGCTGGATTCCTTATCTTTGGTCTGGACGGTATCAAGGTTCTCCGCCCGCTCATCGTCAGAATCACCCCTGCGAACCCTGACGGCGCGAACGTTTCCGTCTTTATCCTCGATAAACTTGGTCACATACTTGGACCTCCGTCCTTCCTGCTGCGACGTCGAACTCTCGCTGATGGAGCCGGTGTCACTTTCGCTCTCCGACCCGCCACCGCAGCAGCAGCTACCATTCTCCTCGTCGGAATCCTCGTCATCGTCGGAGAGATCGTGGTCCCTCGGGCGGACAATCGAGATGGGGTAGTTGGGGTTGATTCGTCGGTGAATGGCCGGGTCAACCATGACTCGTCCGTTGATGTTTACCTTGACCACCGCCTTCTTCTTCTTGAAGTACGCCATTCCCTGGTGGTTCTTGTAATGGACACCGCTGAGCTGTACAAACTTCTTCCCGCGCTCGACGAGGTTCTTGCGGAGTTCTGTCTCGTTCTTATGGTAGCTCAGAGGGTAGCAAGGAAGAGCGGTGATCTTTCGGGCGCCCTGGAAGTCGGGGATATCAACGGACATGCTCCCATGGCCGAACTTCTTGCCGTCGTACTCAAAATACTATAAAATGCTCGAGTTAGCTCGGAAGGGAGATATAAGGGAACGTTGTTCTCTGCCTACCTTTCCTTCAACCCAGTAAAAGTCGCCACGGGCCATCGAGTAGTGCTTCTCTGCCATATCGACCTTGAAGACCCTGGGCTCATCGTGGCATCCGTAAGTCGCAGTGTAAACCAGAGTGCCAGGCTTCCACAAAGCCCAAATCAAGTCGAAGGTGATGAGACCGTTTTCGAGCATTGGATACAGGCTACAAGAATTTTAGTAGTTAGCACCTCAAGTCCCGTCGCATGTAAATTGTGGCCCAAAGGAATCTTACCTCTTCTTAACCTCCGCATAATCATGATCAAGGTACTTAACCAAAGTCTTGAGTTGGCGGCGCCTTGTCTCGTTGCGCTTCTGATCCCTCTTGCGTTCCTTCTTGGTCGATCCCGATGGCTTCGCCTTCTTCAGCTTCTTCACATGTGCACGCATGTCTTCGAGGTACAGGAACAGGATATTAGGGTCGAGCTTGGGAGTTTCTTCAACCAAGCTCACGCCCTTGATGTGGCCCATGACATCCTGTAGGCAGTCGCGGAGGACCTTGCTCTTAATATCAACATAGGTCGACTTGTACTTGCCCTCCCAGTCAAAGGTCCGCCGAACGTGGAACAGATAGCCCTTATACTTCGGATCCACAGTCGTCTCAGCAGTATCCTGGAGCTTGTAGTTATGAATCGAGCTGTCCCACACTTGGTCGACGCGCTTGTAATCTATGCGGCCATTCTTGGAAGATTTGCCCGAGTTCTTCTTTCCGGTCTCTCTCCTCCTCCTTCCGTCCTCGTGGGGCAGAGGAAGTCGGCCGCCGGGACGAGTGTTGCCACGGAAGGGAAGGATACAGCCGAGTTGCCCAGGCGGGAGCTGGTTATGCAACGGGGTTTGGTTGGGGAAAGGGTTGTTGATGCCATGGCCCACGTCCAACAAACCTAGCTGCAGAGGATAGAGGGAAGGCTGGTTGAATCGCTGCAGCTGCAGTTGCTGGAGGTGCTGCTGAAGTTGAAGCTGCTGTTGTTGGAGCTGCTGCTGCTGGAGACGAAGATCTTGCTGGTTCTGTCGGTTTTTATCCAACTCGGAGCCATTCGACTCTTCCGTCTCATCAGTCTCGTTGCTCTCGTCCGTCTCGGCACTCTTGTCATCGTCGTCCTCCCTGTCACTCGCAGCCTCAGAGTCAGAGTCAGAATCGGAGTCGGAATCTGAAGCTTGGGCCTTCTTCGACTTCCTTCTCTTCTTCTTTTTCTTAGATTTAGCGGCCTTCTTATCCTTATGACTGCTAGATCCCTTCTTGGACACCCGCTTCGACTTCTTTCTCGTCACCTCTTCGTCGGAGTCCGAGTCTAGCGCATCGCTATCGTCGTCGCTATCGTCGGAGAACGTTGAAGCATCGGAACCCGAGTCGGAATCAGAGGAGTCGGTTTCGACAACCTTTGTCTTCTTCGCCTTCTTGGCCTTCTTCTGCGTCTTGCTGTTCTTCTTTGTGCGGTGGTTATGTTTTATCGTCTCCTTGCCATCGTCTTTGCGATCGACCATCTTAGAGTCGGATTCTGCCTGTTTCTTAGACGTGGCTTTTTCAGAGCTCACGATGGTTGAGTCGGTGGTAGACTCCGGCTTGGGAGTGGCGTCAGTTCGCCGGCAGGAGTTATCCTGTGCCTCCATCTCGCTTGGCTGGGGATCCATTAGTGACTGAGTCGAGAGCAGAGCGCAGTAGAGGGAAGTGAAGAGATGAAGTGAGGTAAGATATGGGGTGGAGTGGCTGATGGTTTAAATAAGAAAACGGGCAGGAGCGTCAAAAGAAATATAAGCAAGCCAGCCTGCGGCCTTAGGCGCACAAAGCACAAACGGGGACACGATACAACGGCCACGGACAAGAAATGCTCAGATGACAGATGACAGCCAGCATCAAGAAGAAATGGTCACTCAGTTCCTATGTCCTGGGGCGAGCTGTTGAAGGTTTCTCGATGACACGGGCCACTAGGTCCACGTTCGCTCGGGAGGTTTGCTATCTGAAGAGTGGGTATGAAGGCAGACAAAATCGTCAGACAATACAAACTCCCATTCAATAAACTGTCAAGGAGACAATAAATCCAAGTGATTGAGTTGAGGAAAACAGAAAGAACGGGTATCCTCGTAAGGCTCTTGAAACGTCACGATAGTTCCAGCTGGGATGTGGTTGATGAAGGGGACAGTACCAAACAACAGCTCACTTGGGGCGGGGTGGAAGATACAAGATACATCAATCAAGGACCAACAAAAAAGGGCGGAATTCACTGGACAGATTCAAATTGAGCAGGTCCACGGAAATAGAGAAAAATAGTAAAGTGCAGCCGCAACTTGGGGGAGGCCAAGTTGGGGAAGCAGCCAGGCAGAGCACCACCCCAGGCCAGGTCCAATCCTCTTCCATGTGATAGTGGAGAAGATGCAGAAACAAGCCACTGAGCCACTGAGTCGATGAGCCGCCGCCCGCTGCACTTCGCTCCTACACTTGTACTTGCACTTGCAGGTCGCAATTGCCCATCGTCGCAAGCTGGACAAGGGTACAAAGGTACCGGAAACTGTACCTCTTCCTTATGTCATGGGACCGCGATACTTGCACAGCCGAAGATGTCGGTACATGCGTACATGCGGAAAGCCCCAGGAACAACGTCGCTGGTCAGCGGCTGGTCAGGCCGCTAGTATGGAGTGGGCAGACGTGCTTGAGGATTGGTCCTGAATGGGCTTGGTGATGCCTTAGTTGGTCCAAGTGGGTGGGTAGGACTGGCGTGGAGGGCTGCCAGAATTACATCCCGATTGGTACATGGCTGTTCAATAGGCAACACACCAAGGATCCAAGGATCCAAGGATCGAACGGAAGGCAGAACGTTCTGCCAGTGGGGGGCCGCGGATAGTTTGCCTCTTGACAAGGGCTGTGGCGGTACAGGGAAGGGAAGCAGAAACGAGAAAGAAAACGGGGGGCAAATGGGACAAATGTTCGTGGGAGGGAGGAAATCAGCTGCACTTTGGTGCTACACAAAGGGGCGGCAACACTGTTGCTGACGGAAGCTGGCGATTGAATATTCCGACATCATGGGACCATGGGGACATCGGGAAGAAATGAGAATGTCTTGAAACAAAGCTTAGACTCACTTTACAAGGTATGTGGATGATAAGACGAGGTTACAGAAGCGGTAGCGGAAGGTTGAGAAATCGATGAGTGTATAGTTTTGTTTTTTCGATAATGAGGTTGCCAGGCCAGGAGGTTGTGGTCGGAAGATGGCAAAGAAACCTGGAACGTTGATGACGGATGGAGAAGAAGGGGTCTCGATTCAGGGGAGGGCGAAAAGCTGGGTTTCGATATAGATTTGAGGTGAAGCAGCTTCGTAGTGTCGGTGAGGTGAAGTCAGATGTGAGACAACCTGTTTAGCATGCACATATAAGACATTCGATCCTAGCTGGAGACGATGATGGTAGCTGGACTCCTGGGGACGAGTTGATGAAATAGAGGCCTGGGAACAGGTAGAGAGGGCAAAAAGGGGGAAAGGGAGAGAGAGAAAGATGAAAAGGATTACGATGCTGTAGAACAAGAGGGTCGGGTAGGAAAAGGATGTCTTCTTGTAGTGTACCACGATTGGGATGGGAGCGGCCGATCAATGGGTGTGGTTGACTAGCGCAAGGCATCCGCCTGGCTGGCCGGCCGGGGTGGTCGTCAGTGGAGTGGAGGCGGTGAGAAGAACTTCGATGGATGGTATCAAGAGATAGCCACGTCTGTTTCCTGCCGGTGGGACGTCTCACTAGACTGCCCGGCAAATCAGTTGATGGGACGGAACCATGAATCAAACAATACTTCCGGCCGCTGCTGTGCTACTTGTACGAAGTAGTACTTTTTTTCCTAGTGGAGCGTTGGACAGGGATGTGCACATCGCAGACAGACGCTGATGGGAAAAAGCTGGGATTTGATCCCAAGCACAAAGCACAATGCAGAAGCTTAGTTCGATGAAAATGGATCTAATGCAGCATCTTTCACCAACGCCGCCCTGCTGCCTAACCCCCTTGTTCACACATTTTGCCCACGATCGTGTCCCGTCCGCCCCAGTCACAATAAGCGAATCCCTGCCTGGCCCGTCCCGCTAGTCGGTGGGTGAGTCGATAAATTTTGATAGCACATCAACCGCTTCCCTTCCCGTTCGAAAGCTGAAGATTTTCCCGGATTTTCTTCCGCTCCGCGACGACGCCTGCCTAGCTTAGCGCTGTTGCCTACCATTGCGCGAATCGAAAGTGAAGCTGAGCAGTTTCACTTTTTGAACCAAGCCATTGGCCTGGCCTGGCCTGGTCCCATCACTCTCGCCTGTTCCCCACATAAGCGGCCTTTACTGGGGCAGTCTATCAATGCGAACTACGTCCCAAGCCTCAATTTGTTCGCCGTCTGACGCGGGTCAATGGCGGCCGAGCCAGTGGAACGGATGCAGTCATCGGTGGCGGGCGCGGTCTCCAAAGCAGGCCTAGCCCGTCTTCGCCACTTCAGGCCAGACCTAGCGAGGCCAGGCGGCGACCCAGACAAAAAGTGTAAGAATTAAGCTCGCAAGATCACGATAGAATTTCGCCCGAGTGGGTTAAAATCGAGGCCAACGACCTTGAATCTTGCCATTCTCGCATGCAGCCGCTCGCCTTGTTGGTGGGTTTGGTATCTGCCCTATCGATCCAGGCTGTGCTGATGCGACCGATGGAAGCCGCCAAATCCAAGGTTGGGCAGGCCAGGCCATCGTCTAAGCGTTAAAGCAAGGCTTGCGATCCTATCAGATCAGGGCAGCCTTAATCGAGAAAAATCCGAAACTTCGGATGAGGCTGCCTAAGTCTATCTATCTCCGTAATATTGGCAGGCCAATCCATTGCTGGCATGGCTAGCCCACCAACATGACACCAGAGGCCGGCTCCCAACCTGGGCAACATATCCGATCATTCTCTTCTCGTTTCCGCGCATTTCCTCTGCCATGTTCCGTCGCAGTTTCCATTCTGTGGCTCCTTGTGATAGTTGTTGAGCCAGTCATGACAGCCACCAAGCGAGAAAGCGACCCTGGCCGCAGAGTGGGGGACAGTTGCACAGGCTTGCTGGCTGCCTTTTTTCCCACTCCCTTTGGCAGGCAGAAACGGATATTGCATGCAAGCAGCACGACACTCCCACTCCTTCGTCAACAGTGGGATCAATGACAGGCGTCGAGATGAATCCTTTGGGGGCCACTTAGAATTGACCCAATCCGTTGACGTCGTCTGCATTAAATATCGAGTCCTAAGCCTGGTATTACTACCCTCCCCTCCCTATTGAGGATTTGAGGATATCTACATCGTCCAATCTTGAAGGTCGTGATATATTACTTCGTATCCTCCCACAGCTCCTTCCTTGATGCCCAGCGGCTCCCCTGTCATATGCAATCCTATTCTCGGATTTCGGTGGAGCTCATCCCCGTCAAAGGTTGGCCTGAACGGGTCTCTTTTACTTCGTACCCGCCGCTCAACCAACGTGGATTAGCATTCAGAGGGAAATTGGAGAATACGAGTCCAATCAAAGACGATCAATAATAATATACCACTTTAGCTTGATAACCACAGAAATTCGAATTATTTAAGCCTCGATATTATTACTCGATGCTTGCCTAACAGACAATGGAGTCGAGGGAAGGACTTTGGAGGCGGTATGTCACTGTTGTAATCGTCGGTACAACTTGAACCATTGCTCCATCCTTCCCTTCCTCGTTCGTTTAGCTAACGAAGAGGGGAGAGAGGACTGCCTCTGCTGCTATGAACACGCACGAGTACTTCGTATTATTAGTAATATTGGATGTTGGATCGGTGAACTGCAGGAAAGAAGGATCCAGAGTGCAGTTGGGAATGACCTCTCCTGTCCTCAACAAAACTGCTGCTACATTGCACTTTTTTTCCCCTACAGCCTCAAGATTTTCCTAGCATTGGGGTCCCCACTCAACAAAGGTCAGCCTGCCTGGCCTAGCCTCATTGCTCGATGCGATATGCGATGGGACTTCGGAACCCTGGACTTGCAGACCTCCATTTCCCCATTGGGAGACCCGACAATATTGCTGGGTCATGCTGGCCCAGCCTTCCTTGGGGAAGCAAGTGAAGCGAGAACCGCCCCAGGATAAAAATCTCCGGGCAGGCAGGCATTTGCTTTTTGTTGCTTTTTGTTGCTTTCCCGCCGACGCCGAATCATCTGCTAGCGGTGAGCCGGGGATTTGAGTCAATCGACGCCGAAAACGCAGAAATATTCACATATTTATCACCGACATCCTCTCAGACTTCGTATCCGATCACCGACACTGCAGACCAAGTGGCAGCATCAAATGTAACCGCACCTCCCGGAGCCCCTGTCCCCCCGTCCACTAGCCTGCCCCAATCATGACCTTTCCCAAGCCGAGCCGTTCCGCATCCCGTTGCGGCGATCCAAAGATTGCCATCCCCTTGCCCTCCGACTCAGCGGAACAAAGACAAAAGAAAAGTGGATCGCCAGGCAGCTGGTCCCAGTGGGCCCTTGCTCTTCTGTGCGGACTGAAATTTTGATCCCCGCCCTTTTTCGCGTGAGGTTGCGAATCGGCGGCTTGCTCCTGCGCCTGCCGAGACAAGTCATCCCAGCACCGGATCAGGATCCGGGTCTTCCAGTGGACTCCACACCCGCATGGGATTGTGGGATTGCGCACCTGGGAACCAACTCCGAGATCGAGAAACGGAAACGAGAGGTCGGTTTCCACAACTGAGATCGTTGATGTGCGTGAGCATGTAAGTACAGGTGGCAATAGGGATTTACATACGTCGGGCTTCTATTTACGGGGAGCAACATGACCTGGCTTGCGCTACTCTCTCAGCTTTCACACATTACGAATAAGCAAGAGACTTCTTTCTTTTCTTCCCCCACTTCCTTGCTGCACACGCAGGCGGACGGGCCGGACAGGAGAGTTGAGGACAGGACAGGACAACTTGTCATTGCTTGCGTTGGCCGACCGTGTACGAAGTATGTAGGTCCGCGTCCTAACTCCTAACTCTAGCAATCGTGTAAGCGCCCATCTTCTTTTTTTGGGGTGAATGCTCAGACTTGGTTGTGATGGAATAGGCGAGGAGGATTTGCGCCTGCGTCAAAGCTGCGTGTGCCTTCATGCACAGTTGTTGTCATTGCATATCGGCACCACCATACTAAATCTATTTTGCAGACATTTCGGGATGGCCGAGTCAACACAGCTCACCTCACAGAGGGAGGGTAATTGGCTTATCGCAATGGCGCGAGATAGATGCCGCCTGTTGAGCCCTACGATGATGGGGCACAACTTTTCATAATTCACAGTTCCCTACAACCCTGCCTGCACCGTTCTCTAAATCGCGTCGGTGTCTAGGCCGTCCAACTCGCCGACCTTACCTGTAGTGTAAGATGATCCGGTAGGTTTTCCGCCCCCCCTCCACGATGCCTCCCAAGTGCAGTTACATGTCAATCTGAGCTATAGGTATTGGACACGTCTTTTATTGAAATCTAGAGCGGCATCCTGTTAGTGCCGAGTGCGGGAGCGAGGATGTGCGTTGGCTTTAATCAAATATGGACAAAGGTTGGTGTTATGTGCCAACTGTCACTATCGTCCACTCGGAATTGGGACCCTGGAGGGGCGCGCCCTCGAAATCGGTCAGGAGCCCTGATCTAGAGCCCCATCAAGCCACTTCCTGATTCTCAAGCCTCGCGAGTGGATGGAGGATTCTTAGATGTTTAAATGTTAGCATTGCATATCGGATAAGTGGGCATAGATCGAATGCCCTGGTGTTGACTAGGCATCCTTGGGTCGGTCCATCGTCTCATCAATATTACGCTCAAGTCGTCGACGGCGAGGCGCAACCCAAACATCAAGTGCCTTTCCCAATAATTTCTTTCATCGTAGTCGCATTTCGCGCTCGCGTTTTACCTCGCTGCTGCCTGCTCATCTGCTTGCTGCGGCTCCTTTTTCATGTGCGACCTCCACTCTCTTCCAGTTCTTTTGTTCTTTTCTTGCCCTTTTGTCCTCGCTAGAACTGCGGCAGCTAGTTTACTCTTTTCATCATCATCATCATCATCATCACCGCTAACTCCCCTAACGCCGTTTTCACTGCTCCCTTCAAATCCATCCAGGACCAGACCTGCCTCCACTATGGCCCCACTCTCCGAAAAGCCTTCCAACCTCGAGGCCCAGACTGCTACCAAGCCGCCTACAAGTAATGAAGCAACTCAGAGCCCAGACGCCTCGAAGAATGCGTCCAGAACGGACATGATACTCGCCATTAACGATCCCTACATGCAGCAAATCATCGACGGCACCAAGACATACGAGTACAGGAAATACGAAATGGTCGGCATCAAGAGGATCTGGTTTTACCGCACGGCGCCTCACTCTGCCATCACACACGTCTGTGAAGTTGACGCAGCAGTAACCCGGGGCCCAGGCATCGCGCCTCTTCCCGAAGATGGACTTGGAAACAAGGAGTTCAACGAATGGCACCCGGACTGGGATCTCTATGATTTCGCGTATCGCATCAATTCTGTGTATAGTGTTAATGCGCCCGACGGCATCCCTTGGGCGGAGATGCAGGACTTGCACAGGATGAAGATGCCGCCGCGGAGTCGCGTGTCTTTACCGGAGTCGATAGGGGAGCAGTTCAAGTGGAATGAGCAACCGAAAATTCGATGAAAGAGACGAGATATATAGAAGCAACCTAGTCGTTGAAGACATCAATGATCAGTCCTCTCTTGTGGAAAAATAAGCTTGCTTGCTGGTCACTGGGACCCCAAAGCAGCGATCCGCCAACCCTGTCCACAAAAGACTGAACATGGACCGAATTGTGCCACCTGAGGGGAGCTTCCTCTCCGAATCCAGTCTAACGATGGCGCAGCAAAACCAAGACAGCTGAACCGCGATTCGCATGATGTAGCCATTACCAATTCTACTCGTATTTATATGTCATTTTGTTAAAATAGTACAAGGAGCTATCCTTGATCTCAATCTCCAGACACACATCCACTACGTCATGGATCTGCTCTGGTCGATGTTGATTAGCCAAATCGAGCGAGCATCATACCAATTGCAGTCTAGCTTCGAGCTTTCTGCCACCACTCTCAGCTCAGACGCAGTTTTAGTGTCACGAAGCACCAAGTTCCAGAGAAGAGTGTATGCTGGATCGTGGGTGTTTTGGCGTGGGGAGCTGCGAGATCGTGATGTACACTAGCTCTGGTCGTGACTGCCATCAATTCTCCCTCGCTAGATTTCGCAGCCACCTGCGTTTATTTCCCCGCCCCGATTTTCTTTTCCCTCCATATGCCTCTCCTCAACATCCTCTTCGCGACATACGGAGTAGATCATTGCAATTGGATCCCAGAGAGGGGAGATCCAATCTGAAGAATGGCTTCTCGCAATAGCCGAATGACCCTCGGCCGTCTTCTAGGCCTGAGTCGCGACGACAATCGCAGTCGGCGCGAGTGGGATTTTGAACATCAAGATCTGCGTACGTCACGAGGACACTTCCCTCAGCAAAATCCGCACCCACTGTTTCTTTGTTTTTTTTTTCTGTGTTTCGAAGAAACTAGCTAACAAACACTCCCATTGGCAGTGCTCCCCCAGCACAGCACCAGCCATCTCAACCCCGTCATCCCGCCCATAGAAGTCACCAAAGTCGCCCTACGCCTCCGCCACCTGATCGAGGAATGCGTGCCGTGCGAGCTCGAAGAGTCCCTCATCACTCAGGCCCATAGCCGCGTCATCACCAAGAAGGTCATCCTTGCCGCGAAGGAGGCCAGCGGCGAGCAGTACCGGTCCTGCGTGGTGTTTTGTCTGCTCGTGTGCAGTCGGTGGTTTAAGCGGCAGGCCATTTTGGAATTGTGGGATGCCGACTTGCATAACGTGAGATCTACGGCTTGTCAGGTCATTGCTAAGGCAATGTGAGTTGTCGCCGATGCACTTTCAATTAGAGAGGTTATCTCCTCTTCCTTTTAAACATTACTCTCTAACTTTTTTCCCGACAGCATCGAGAACGAAGAGGACACAAGCTATCTCCTCCACACCCTTCTCCTTCATCGCTTCTCCATCATCGTCAATGGCAAGCCCACGCCCCCGGCGAACGCTATAGAAAAGGCCGTCGACCTGCACGCACTGCGCGTCATCTGCTCCTCCGGCTACCAGAAATGCCTCCACTACCTATGGAAGGGGTGGCTCGTCCAGGATGAGGACGACCCCACCGTCTTCGTTGACTACAGAGGCCGCGATGATGAGCGCTACATCGTACATCTGGACCCAGACCGCCTACGAGCCCCCATCTATCAGAACGCCGCGCGATTACTCTTCTCCATTCTCTACCTGGTTCTGTACACCATGTCGATCAACTCGGTAAATTCGGACGGCAGCTTCGACGCGGCCGAGATCCTTCTGTACCTCTTCACACTCGGCTTCATCTGCGACGAGCTCACCAAGTTGTGGAAAGCCGGCTACAACATCCTAAGCTTCTGGACCGCCCTCAACAGCGTCCTCTACGCCGTCCTCTCCATCTCCTTCGTCTTCCGCGTCATCGGCCTCGCCCACCCGCTGGGCAGCGACCCGCGCCACCGCTACGACAGCCTCAGCTACAACTTTTTGGCCTTCAGCGCCCCCATGTTCTGGATCCGGCTGCTTCTGTACCTCGATAGTTTCCGGTTCTTCGGCGCCATGTTGGTCGTGCTCAAGGTGATGATGAAGGAGTCCATCATCTTCTTTGCGCTGCTCGCCGTCGTGTTCGTGGGCTTTATGCAGGCTTTTGTCGGGCTCGATTTGGCGGAGGACTTGGAGACGGATGAGATTTGGTTTATTATTCAGGCCATGGTTAATTCGATTATGGGGAGCCCGGAGTTTAGTGGGTTTGAGAAGTTTGCGCCGCCGTTTGGCATTATTCTCTATTATATTTTCACATTCATTGTCATGGTAAGTTGGAGTCCTCAGATCTTAACAGATAGCGAGGGAGGAGGGAGATGTTGTTATGCTAACCTCCTTGTCTCTAGGTCATTCTCCTCAACATCCTCATCGCCTTGTACGGCTCAGCCTACAGCGACATATACGAAAACGCCGACGACGAATACATGGCCCTCTTCGCCCAAAAGACGATGCAATTCGTGCGTGCCCCCGACGAGAACGTCTACATCGCGCCTCTCAACCTCGTTGAGATCGTCGTCATCGTCCTCTTCTCCTGGTGGCTCCCCAAGGACAAGTACGAGCTCGTCAACGACGTGGTTATGGCTGTCATCTACTCGCCCCTCCTCGTCGTGGCGGCCTACTTCGAAACCCGCAAAGCCGCCGACGTCCATCGCAACAGGCTGCGCGGCGAGGACGATGACGATACGGTGGAGGAGTGGGAGCAGTTGGAGGATCAGGTGGATTTCGAGGCGGAGGGGTGGACGAAGCGCTGTGAGGATGTGAGGGCGAATGTGGAGGTTGATCCGGCAGTTGTTGAGGTTAGGAGGTTGATGGATGAGGTGGCGGAGTTGAAGGGGTTGGTGGAGGAGTTGAAGAGGGGTGTTGAGGGGAGGGCGAGGGACGAGAAGGGTGAGAATGTAGAAGGGGGCGAAGGCGAGAGTGCGTCTTAGGGGATGGCGAGGCTGTGCTCGATGATGAGAAGGAGATTTGATTGAGATATTGGGAGGTATCTAGAATGGCTCTGTTCAAGTTGTTTGTCTACGAGTAGCTTGTTCACGATGTATGATGGCGAAAGAAGTGTAATCCGTCGTGTTGATACGAACCCACAGTTTAGTACATATGCATCCCGACATATCACTTTGCATTTACGGTCATGTTTGCTGTCCAGAGCAGTGATCAGAGGTGACCTCTAGTCTCGGGCTTCTCACCGGCCACCTAAGGGGACAATCAACGGTGTTCTCGGCACAACAGTAGTTTCACTAAGGTCTAGACGAGACTCGGCGGGTAAGTGTTATTCGCCTTATTTGGGGTGCAAGTCTCGAGCCTTGGCCGAGCTGCTTCCTGCTATATACATGACGGCCATGCGTCTTGAATCTTTCTGTCCCCTCTCCGTGACACCTTGGATGATCCCCATCTCCCCTCAAAAAATGCCGTCATAAAAAAAGAAAGAATGGATGTTTCGAAATGAAAAAGTTCCCCCTTTCTCATCTTCAAACCATCCAGATAAACGAAAGAAACAAAACCACGCTTCAAACCTGCAAGGCCCTTAGCAGGTAATAGGCCTAGGCCCAGGAGCCTGGTATGGCTGCCCGTTATTATTCGCAACACCGCCAGCAGCATAAATGTTAACCAAAACCGCGGGATCATTCTGCTGGAAAGCCCCAGGAATCTTAACAGTCTGCGTCGGCGTGAACGTCCCACTCCCCGTAACCTCAATCTGCGCGCAAGAAGTATAAAACTGCGCCCCCATATTCTGATGAGCCGAATGCAGTGCCAGCAACTCAACCCTCAACAAATACTGCCCGGGAGCAATACAGCTCGGCATAGTAAAATAATGCCACCCCTGCCCCTTGACCATATTATCGACGCCCCAAACACCGCTCGACGTATCGAGGTTATCCTCGGCGACCTTGAACCAATCAAGACCCTGATGCGAAGCAGATGCCGCATTGTCCACCTTGGCGAGGTAAGCGGAGACGGGGCCGTGGTGGGAGGGGGCGATGGGGTTGTCCGGGTCGCCGGGGAACTGGGCGCCGCCGATGACGTGCTGCCACCAGGAACCGACTTTGGAGCCGGCGGGGACTTTGATGACGGCTTCGGACTTGGAGGCTACGACGCCGCAGGTTAGGTCTTGGGATTGGACGTTTTGGACGGGGTTGTTTTGGTTGGGGGCGCGGAGGCCGACGAGGGAGCCTTGGTCTTGGCCGTCAACGGAGAGGCGCTGGGATGATTTGTTAGTGAGGGGGGTTTCAGAGGGATGGATTGGCCAAGAGAGATTCTTCGTGATGATCTGAGAAGAGAGGAGAGTGAATGGGAAAGGAGGGGAGGGAACCAACCTGGAAGATGCAGTGGGCTGAGGCAATGGCGCTGTAGGCCAGCACAGAGGCGACGGAGAGCTTCATGGTTGCCAAATCGAGGACTGCAGCCTGGATGAGAAGACAAGAGGAGACGACACAGACGTGGATGGAGTTTGAACTACGAATATCTCGAAGCCGGCTTCTTCATCGCCAACGTGGAAGAGGGAGGACTACCGAGTTTATATATATCCACGCATTTCTTTTCTTCCCTCCTCCCCGCCAGACCAAGCTTGGCCAAGACCAGGAATATTAAAGTATTTGTCTAGATTTCAATATGGTCAGGAGTTCAAATAGATTGTTGATGGAGGCGAGCCATTTATCTAACAGAATCTCCTTGGACGACCTCGTCTATGCGCACCCAGGCTCCCAAGGGTCAATTCCGCTTTTCCCGCCCTAGTGGAGACCTCTGCTTCCCCATCTGCCTTGCTTCAATTTCTCTCTCTTCTCACTAGCCCACCGTCCCCATGACGGTGTATAGTATCCCCATATATGCCGTCTTTATGGCCCTCCCCCTTACACAGATATATAGTATAGAAGACTCGTGAACCCCACGTAACCCTGGTCCGGGGGCGGGAATGAAAGGGGGGGCCAGGGAAGAGAGTGAGAGTGAGAGAGGAAGGGCAAAGTAAATTCTCGAATTTGGATCCCGTCTTTCCCCAGATTGCGGCATGGTCACTTGATGTTGGGCATCTAGGTATGAAGAGCTTATGCCGGGATGACATAGAGTAGGAGAACTGGCGGTGGGGATCCGCTCCAATCCGGGATCTTATTTTGTCCATGCATCTAAGATGTCTTTCTCCTCGTGCTTCTTATAGATATATATTTATATGAATATGTAAACACGCTTGTGTATGCTTCTGTGTCTATACGTAAATGCCAAGGTAGAGTGGTATTCTGGTGTGAGAGAGTAGTATCAAGTGGAAACAGGAACATGGGAGACGGAAACGGAGACGAGAGAACGAGACGAGAGAACGAGACGAGAGAACGAGACGAGCACACCATGATTGCCGAAGCTGTACCCCAGGAAAAGTGGCAACTGCCACAAATTAAGCAAAAAAACCAAGAGAAGGAACTCGCGCAAACACAAGGGCTTTAATATTGGGGGCAAGTCCCGAGTGGTGAGCCAAGAAGGGTAAAACGATGCAGGGAGATAGCAGAGAGCAGCCTGTAAGCGGAGGGCACCCTGCTTATTCCTTCCCTTCGTGACTTCTTTTGTATGCTCTTATTCGATTTCTGCTAATCCGCTAAGGTCGGCTCGGGATTGATTGATTGCATTTTGTGAGGTTTTGGGGCGAATAGAGTGCGTGGGTTCTGGACTTGATGTGGCGGTGTTTTTTGGCCGGCGGGATATAGATGAAGAGCTTGGGAGGGAGGGAAAGAGATTAATATATCTGTATATCTCCATCAAGGATGGGGTCTTATTTGGTGTATGGTATAGCTTCGATGCCCTCGACTCGCATTTCCTTCGTCGTATGCTGTGTGCGTGGGTTGGCGAACTTTTCGGGATCGGCAGCGATCCCTGGCACATCCCAAACGTGGATCAATGCCGCCGGATCCCTATCGAATTAGACATGAACCTAGAAGAAGTAGAAGAAGGTATTCATGCCCAGGCCACGCACACCTACATCGACAGAGAAGGGACAGACAGATAGCGTCGATGGCGTCCCTGACAATCTCCATGAGCTAGTTGAATGGGAAAGGCGGCAGATGCATATACCCCCTCAATGCGAATAATATCACCGAAAAAAATAATCACCGAAAAAAAAATAAGAACCAACTCTTTTAACTGCCGCTCCTCTTTTTAATTCAATATCCTCCAATCTCGAAACGCCCCGAATACAAAATGCGTGGGGCTCGTGTTGGGGTGTTGTTCGGCCGGGAATTTCGGGGGATGCGACCGAGTGACCCGCCCGGGAATGGACAGAGATTGGGTTCGGGGCGTCTTGGCTTGGGTCTGGGGTTGATTGAATCTTGCTTGGCTTCTTGGCTCATAAGTTAAAGAAGCCTGTCCATGAAAGCCATCCAGGTCGTCGTGGTTTGCAATATCCGCCGTCGAATAGCGTGCCCATCCCAACTTCTTACAATCGCATAAAGTATAGTATAGCATCTCAACCCATGACAGCGTCGATCTGCCCACCCGTTCCTCGGGCCTGATCTCCGCAACCTGCGTTCCCTCCCGAATGAGGATAGGGTTGTAGATCAGTCTCTTTGGGTGCATAGATGCATGGCTCTCGATGGTGGACGGCATTGAATGGTGTGGCGAAGAGCCAATTCTACCTTCAACGTTGTGGCCGTTCTGGAAAAGACAACAACTGAAAAGCGAATCTCGAAGCAGCTCAAGGATTCTCAACATACAAGCTGAATCCAGAAAGACATCAAAACTACATCACCAAAAGGACGTGGAGTACTCTTTTTGAAAACATTTAGACTCTTCGATTCTCTATCTAGGAAAGCCACCGGGCGAAACAACCCGGGGCAGGCGTCAAAAATTGCGCGCGTAAAGAACAAAAATGAACGTCGAGGATTTTAAATCTCTCAACCCGAATCCATTCTTTTTCCATCATCCGTAAACTTTTCGATTACCGCCCTCATGACAAAAAAAAAAAAAAAGAAAAACTCTCTCAACGCCAAGCATGTATCATAAAGAAGAAGGACAAAGGAAAAGGATAGACATTAGCCCTCAGATGAGGTTCGGAGGGAAAAGTGTGTGTGGAAAACACCCTTAAGATGCGCCCAAGTCAGACATTGATCTAGTCATCCTCGTCGCTGAAGACCTCCTCACCACGCTTGCGGCGAGCCATGCGCTCCTTCTTCTTCTTCCTCGCCTCGTTGCTGCTCAACTTGGTCTTCTTCTTCGCCGCCGTAATCTTGTTACCCATGGCGTCGAACTTGTCCTCGCCATCATCCTCGTTGGCCTTGAGGCGGGGGCCACTGCCCTGGCCCTGGACCCAGTTGTGGCCCGAAGGAGTCATCTTGCCGTCCATAACGGCCCAGACCTCCTCGGTCAAGTCCTTGGTGAACTCGGCAGAGTGGGTGATGATGATGACACCGCCCTCGAACTTCTTGAGCGCCTTGGAGAGGGCGCCGAGGGAGTCGCGGTCGAGGTAGTTGGTGGGCTCGTCGAGGACGATCAAGTGGGGTCGCTGCCACGAGCAGGCGGCGAGGACGACCTTGACACGCTGGCCGCCGGAGAGACCGCGCATGCGCGAGTGGGAGACGAGTTCGGCGTCGAGGCCGAAGTTGGCGCAGTGGGTCTCGATCTCGCGACGGACGAGGGGACGGAACTGACCGGAGGCGAGGGCCTCCTTCATGTCGACCTCGGCGACGAGCTTCTGATGGGTGGCGAGGATCTCGGTACGGGGGATCCACTGGTTGTCGGCCGTCATCATGGGGGTCCATCGCTCGTTCTTCTGGCCGACGTTCTCACCCAAGCTGAAGGAGCACTCGTACTCGTAGCTGTTCTTGAACTTGCGACGAGAGTGGATGCCGATGACACGGCGGTCGGTGCCGTCGATCTTGTAGATCTTGTTCATGGCCTGCTCGTCGTCCTCGGTGATGACCTTGTTGGCGCGGTCCATGGTCTCGCGATCCTCACCGGTCTGGAATCGCCACTGGATGTACTCCGAGGGGGTCTTGTCCAAGTGGTTATCGATATGCGCGAAAGCGTGCTGCTTGATGTAGGCAATACGCATGTTCTCGTGCTGGTAGATCTCACCCGCCGTGGGGATGAGCTCACCGGTGAGGACGTTGATGAGAGTGGACTTGCCGGCACCGTTGGGGCCGATGACGGCGATACGGGAGCCGAGCGAGCACTGGAAGGTGATGTCCGTGAGCTGGGGCTTGTCGGTACCGGGGTACTGGAAGCTCATCCTGGTGGCACGGAGGATGGCCTTGGCCTTGGTCTTGACACCCTCGAGGAAACCGGGCTCGGGGAAGGCGAACTCGATCTCGGAGGCGCCGAGCTCGTAGTACGAGCGGGCCGAGGGGCACTTGCGGACGAACTCCTTGAGGTTACCCCTGTAGCGCTTGAGCTTGAAGCGCTCGTAGTGGATGATGTGCTGGGTGACGTTGTCGAGGAAACCAGTGTCGTGGGACACGATGATGGAGGTGCAGGGCGAGTTGATGAGGTAGTCCTCGAGCCACTTGACGTTCTTCACGTCCAAATGGTTAGTGGGCTCGTCGAGGAGGAGAATATCGGGGGCCTCGAAGACGGCACGGCAGAGGGCGAGCTTCATCTTCCAACCACCGGAGAGGGCGGTGATCTCGCCCTGAATCATAGAGTCGGAAAAGCCGAACTCGGTGAGCTGCTTGACGACGTCCGCCTGCGAGGTCTCGACGCCGGCCTCCTCGAGCTTCTTCATAGTCCAGTCGATAGTGGTCATCTCAGTATCGGCAGAGTCCAAGTCGTGCTCGACGAAGACGGTCTTGACCTCGGACTGCTTGGGGAAGCCCTCGACCTGCTCGTTGTTGATGGCACGCATGAGAGTAGACTTGCCGGAACCGTTGGGACCGCAGAGACCGTAGCGCTGGCCGCGCTTGAGGCGGAGACCAGTCTGGTTGAGAAGAATCTTGGCACCGTAGGCGAGAGAGAACGTGCAGTTGCAGAGGTCCTCGCCCTCCTCGTCATCCTCATCCTCCTCGTCGGCATCAGCGGCACCGGGAGAGGCGCGCTTGCGGAGAGTCTCGACGACGGAGTCGGAGTCCGCATCGCCGACAACGACGGTGATGTAGGGCTTGATGTTCTCGGCCCACGAGGCGGCGTCGGTCTCCTTCTCGTCAATAAGCTGGCCGGCAATGGCCGAGGCGTACTCGAGGACGGGGGCGAGCTTCGCAGCGACGGCGGCGTGCTTGCCGGCGAGGATGTCCTTGAGCTTGCCGAGAACAACGGAGACGTCACCGTCGAGGCGGACCTCGGGGATCTTGCCGTCCTTGACACCACCGACGCGGTTGAGGGTCTCGAGAGCCTGCTTGGTCTTCTCACGAGCCTCGGGGTCAGCGAGGGTATCGTAGTTCTTCTGGAGACCGGGCATCATCTTGGGCAAGAAGGGAGCGACGATGTTGGGGTCGTCGACGAGCTTGCACATGTTGTCAACAATGACAGCAGACTTTCGCTTGATGGCGGTCTCACGCTCGGCAAGACCACGGTCGAGAAGAGGGACCATGAGAGCGAGGGTGGGCTCCTGGACTTCGGTAACGAAAGTGGTGGCACCGAGCAAGTGAACGGTCTCGGGGACGTTCTCGGGCTTGGCGATACACTTGATGAGCTCGGGAATGAAGCGCTCGATATCCTTGTTGACAATGAGAGAACAGAGCTTCTCCATGGTCTTGTAGGCACGGTCCTTGACGTCCTTCTTGGTGTCCCACATGGACTCGGAGACGACGGGGATCAAGTCGGGCACGCGGTAGGAGACCTGGGTGGGGGCGGACTTGACGAGGGCGTCGAGGAAGTCGAGGGCAAGCATCTTCTCCTGCCACTTCTGGGCGGAAGTGATGGACTTCATGACGGGGGGGAGAACCGACTTGACGGCATTGGGGTTGATGGCCTCACTGATGGCGAGGGCGGCGGCGGTGGCCTCATTCTTGACGGCCGCGATCTTGTCAGCCGCGGCGGCGAAGATGGCGGGGAGAAGAGCGACGAGGAAAGGCTCGACGTGGGCGGAAACCTCGGCGTGCTTGGCAATAGCGTTGATGGCGACCAGAGCCTTTTCACGGGCGAGGGCGTCCTTCTTGCTAGCAAGCTGCTTCTGGAGGGCTTCGATGGTCCTGTAAAATCAAAAAAAGGCACGTGTTAATGATTTTGGTCTCTCAGAAAGGCAACGCGATGCAAAAAAAAAAAACTCCAAAAAAGGTCCGCTAGAACCATTTTGCCATATGCGGCAAAGCGTGAAAAAAAAAAAACGACTGGCAGAAAAAAAAAAAAAAAAAAGTGCAAAAATTGCAAACACAAAATGTGTGGGGCAATTTAGGCGGTCAAGTGTCGCTAGGTGGTGGCGGGTGTGGGGGGTTTCGCCACCCCTCACACACGCACGCACGCTGGCCACACAATCACGGGCGTGCTGTTGTGACTTGGTTGGAAAAGCCCAGAAAAATTTTCCTTTGGGTCTCGTCCCGCAGCGCCAGAAATAGACGCCCTGCATGAAACAGGGGTGCCGAAAGCCAGTCCAGCCCGCACGCACGCACGCACGCACAGGGTGGCTCTGCAGATTTCGCCGCAATCGTAAACTAGACCACACCCGGACCCGCATCCCTGATAAGGAAATTGGCTCCAAAACCTTGATATCAAATAGATACCGTAGACTTGCGGAGTAGGGCCAGCAAGGATGAAGAACTCCCACACAACCATGCAAGGGGAGAAAAAAGTAACATGGGAAAAATTCTGCGTCGGGTAGAAACTTACTTGTTGGGGACATCCTTGTCCTCGATGCGACCGTTCATGAAGGACGCGAGAGCCGCAGAGGCCTCCTTGATGGCAGGAGCCTCCTTGGAGATGGTGAGTTGCTGCATGAGCTGGTCAAGGACCTTGAGGGATTGCGCGTTCTCGGAAGACATTTTGAAGGTGATGGTGATTAAGTCGGGGGAGTTTTCGTTTTTCGTTTTTTCGTTCTTGGGTATCGTAATTCTATCGTCTATGCCGAAATCCAAACGTTCTATTCCAGTCTATCGTCGCACTCGAGGGCGGGTCGAACAACGGAAAGGTCCACGAGGGACAGGACGGGGATCTATGTGAGTCTAGAAAAAGATGGGTGATCTTGTCCAGGAGAGGGACTCCGGGCAAGATCGTAATAGAAAATGACCGATGAACAAGACTGAGTGGAGAGTGTTCGTCTATGTGCTCTTGTCAAGAGCTGGAATTCCCGGAGGAAAAGAAAAAACAGGAAAAAGAAAAAAGAAAACGAAGAGTTGGAAAGTGAAAAGAGGAAGAGGAGAAGAAGGGCTCGAGGATCGGTGGGAAGTAGGCTTTTATGGCTGGTCAGCTTTGCTCCAGTCCTGCCACCAACGTGCGCCCAGGCGGATTATTTTCTTAGGACAATTTTTTTCTTTTTCTTTTTTCATTGCTGCTTCCCTTTTTTTTTTCTTTTTAGTGGATGGAAAATAGGATTAGGCTGACAGGTACATTGGAGGTACCTCGCCAGCGTCGCCAGCCCCACTGTACTTTTGCGCGTATCAGATGCTAGGTATTGATACAATTATACTTGATACCTTGACTAGGGCGTGCTTGAATCAAGTGGATCCCACATTTTTTCTTCTCGCTCCAATGTTGCCTGTGCTGCACGTTGCCCCTCACTACTGGCTGTAGGGACCTGGAGTCTTCTCCCTTATCCCGCCCCTTATCGCAGCTTATCAAGCGCGCTAGTCCGTATCAGGCAAGATTACTGGGGGCGGTGAGTGAAATTTTTCATGCATGCCACTCAGGAAGCTGCGAATTGGAAATCACAGGCTGGCAGAATTTAAATTTTTTTTTCTGTTCCTCGACCCGCTGCAAGCCTCCAAGCAAAAATGGTTTCCTAGCCCAGCTTCTCAAGCGACGGACTGCAGAGCTGTTGATCCGGCAATTTTGATCAAGTACCACTACGTTTAATTTTCGACGGAAACATGTATCAAGCATGTATATCCCATCTGCGAGGGAAAGCGACTGGGGACTTGAGGAGCCTGCATGTGGCAATACGAAAGGGAAGGGGAGAAATAATACGCTACTCCGTAACTACCTGGACTAGCAAAGCTCGGAGTTGTCTTCCTTGCCACTGATCAAACGCACAACATAGACAATTTACTGTATGGGAAACGAACCCAAACTCGGCCCTTGCAACGCCGTGTCCTCCCGTGTGCTAGCCTCCCCCAACCAGTCTAGCCTTCGCGCCCAATGTGGGGAGGAAAATTTTTTCACGTTTCCTTTCATCGATGTCCGATGCAGTTTCCGTAGTGATGTTGAAGTTTCCGTCGATGCTCCGAGCGCGAAATGAGGGGTGAGAAGAGGAGGCATTCGGTGTTGAAAGAATATTTTCCCTGCCCCAGCTACGAAGTAGTACCTCGTACGTACTGATCCTGGCAGGTAGGCACTGGTGGTTAGGGCTTTTTTGATGTCTCTCCTTCATGAGTTGCCTCGTCTCGCAGATATTGATGCAGACCTGACTGGTTCGTCATCTGCATACTTGCAGTAAACAGCATCGAAGCCAGCTTACCGCTTACCCGTCGCGTTTCACAAAACATCAATCCGAAGCTTCGTCAGCTAGCTCTTCGCTGGATGCTCGATTCTCAGCCACATTCGCGGCCCATTGGGATCCTTTCATCTCAACACTTATCATCAAGATCGCGGGCCTTTCACACCCCGGTCGGTAGTAGCGATAAGCCCTACCTCAGTCCAGGATCCACACAAAATTTGCATCCAGATAATTTCCAACGTCCAACCCACTTACCCCTCCAAATTCCCCAAAATATTGTTGATGCATTCCTAAAATTCCGGTTACCCCAGCCCCGAGTCTGTGTTGTATTTGCGACGTCCTACTTCGTACTTCATACACCGTATCCATCAAAGGCCCTGGTCTTGCATTTGTTGATCCTCTCCTACCCCTGTCTAACCTAACACCCTTCCCCAGCGAAGTCGGTGGGAAACGCAGTGGAGTTGTCTTGTCAATGTGCAACCGATACCAACCTAAAGTGACACGGCCCGGTGTCTAACAAGGAAGAAAAGAAGGTCAAAAGACATGTATTATCAGGTTCCTCAGGTGAATCCTGGCTGAAAAGCCCTGGTCCACAACTCGTCAAATCGCGACTCGGAGCGCAGCATCTGTGAGCTCAGGTATTGGTTACAGCCAGCCAGCCACTCACGGATAATGGATTACAGTTACAGACGAGAGCGAAAAAAAAGGTATGAAAAAACTGGAAGCCTTCTCGTTTCGATTTTTCCCGTCCTCGGTACTTTGCAATTTAGGACAAGCCGCGGTACGAAGGCGGTATATACAAAACACCTTGATACATGGTGGCAGATTAAAGGTGTTCGAGAAAACATTGAACACTATATTCAGCATCAATGCAAACTGTCTGTCCTAATTCAGGCAGGCCAGCGAACCGAATGAGATCCAACGACTTAGATCTGATACAGGAACCAACACATCCTTTCGTTCACCATTGGACGAACGAAGTACCTCGTACATGCAGGCTGCCTGCCCGATACAGCAGCCACTCTGCCGTCCGCACTGAGGTACTTGTACTCGTGTGTGCTGGTAAAGGTGGCTGGAGTCACAGGTACTTTTTACAAGAACCAGACTCCCAGACAGGAAAGTTTTATTTTCTGCTTCATTTTAGTGGGTGCAAAGTACGAAGTACCAAGTAAGGGAATATTCACAGAACCCTATTGATCGGCTTTCCCGGCCTGGGCATGTCCTGGCATGTGGTTGGCAGGAACCGAGATGCACCGTGAATCCACTTTACCGGGCTTCCAAGTCTGAACCTTTGAACCATTAACAATAGGCGAAGTATCAAAGTTGGGTACCGATACATGTCCAACGTGTACAGGGTCCAGCCGCGTCGGATAATGTAACTTTTGGGTAACCACCCCCGAGCCTCAGATTCCAGGGCCCAGACTCTTAAGTTTTTTTTTTTTTTTTTTTTTTTTTTTTTTTTTTTTTTTTTGGGGGGTGGTTTTTTTTCCCTTTCCTCTCCCTTTTTTTTTTTTTAATTTTTTTCCCCTTTTTACACGCATATTTTCGTGTCGGTCCCCTGGGTTTTCCCCCGCCTTTTCTATGTGGCCTTTTTTTCCTCTTTCTCTTCTTGTGTTGTCGGGTTTTTTGTTTCTTTTGTTTT
>SJVG01000322.1:25990-37378 GCA_034774675.1 Scedosporium minutisporum
CGCGCGTGTCGCGGTGTTGGGTCTCGGGGTGTGCAGGGGTGTTGACATCACGACAACACGACCTCTCATCAGGCTTTGCCGAACACGCAGACTGAAAAGTAAAACGAGTATTTAGCGCCAGACGTTTCTTTTATTCCGCGGGCCCCGCCTCCTCAGTTTTTTTTTTTTTTTTTTTTTTTTTTTTTTTTTTTCCTGAGGCGGAGGATTTTCTTCCCTTTCCCTCGCACTTTCGGTCTTGGAAATTCATTCCCCTGTTTAAACGCAAATTTTCGGGGCGGTCCACTGGGGTTGCCACCGCTCTTGCAAAGGGGCATTCTATTCGCCTTCTCGTACTAGCGTGGTCGGGATTTCGTCTGCGTTGCGTTGCGTATTGTTGAAGCCTGTGTCCGACGGTATTTTGATGTTATTCTCCACCGGCTTGGTTGAAGGGGATCGCCGAAGTAGGAGTTCGTTGAGAGCCGCCCACATCTTAGCTTGCAGCTTGTGTGGTAGTAGTAAATCTACGAAGGAGTGGGTAAGATATCAATCTGCTTCGTTTGTATGGTCAGAAGTGCATACACCGCCTTGCTCAGGGAGACCTTAATCCCACCCCCATCGAAGATCATCTTCGCGTCATCCTCAGCCACCACCGCTCAGGCTGTGTTGTAGAAAGGGGGAGGGAAAAGAAACAAAAAAGGAGAAAAGGAAAAAAAACCTGCCTGCCGCTAGCACAACATTCTGTCTGTTCGCTTGATGTCCAATCCGAGATACATCTGATCTGATCCTTTTCCGTGTTATCTTTCCCCTTTTTGGCTCGCCGTGTCTTATGTCTAGGGTAGGGCATGTGCTAGAAGACTTGACACCATCTTCCTTGCTTTTTTATCTACTTGGTCGATGTACAGCTAAACTACTTGGCCAAATATGTTGTGTTGTAACACCACATAAGCCTCTTGCCTTTTCCGCCTAGCACTTTGCGGACAACTGCAGCGGCAAGGCCATTCAACAAGTCAACCACGAAGGAGACGACTCCGGACCGAGGCGCGCCTTTTCTCCTCACATGCCTCACACTTGTGGTTGCAAGCGTTGTAAGCTGATGATAAACCCGCCCTTGAACAAGGAAGGAACCGCCAACTCCTCCCGCTCCTTCCCGGCTCCCACCCTCAAACCACGAGAACAATGAAATCACATCTCATCTATGCTATATAAGGGGGGGTTACGGTGACAAACTACCAGCCGAGTAGCTCAAGCACTTGCCAATGCGATGTGGTCTAGCCAACCCAAGCGCTCACAAAAGCTAGAAAACCGCCCCGGACTGTTTTCGTAGGATGCGCGTGTTCGACACGGGCTACCCTCGCTTTTTGCCTTTCTTTTTTCTGCTTTTCTTTTTTAATCTCCTTCCCACTTCCTACCATGTGAATCAACAGTGTAGAATTTAATACAATATCCTCACCTGTATCGGAAAGACGTTTCGGCAAAACGACTCTTCGAAATCTATACAATATGTAGGTTGGATAGAGAAAGGCCCATGTACATCTCCACATCTCCATCGACGCCCGTTCCCAAACCACCCCGGGAAGCACCCCGCCCATCGAGAGACGCTAGTCTTCCAAGAATTCCACGCGGGGTCTCCGGGGAACGGTCCATTCTTCCGGTATCGATGGGGCGACCGCTCAGCCGGGAAAGGCCCTGGTCCGCTCGCTGGTCCTAGTGAAATGGAAGTAAGTACCTCCGGGGGGGCCAAGTCCAAAGAGGTACCTGGAGATGGACATTGAGAAAATTTGCCCGTTTTCCGTTTGTGGGGAACCTGGTCGCTCTGCTTGGATCTTCCAGAAGAGGTGGAGCCCAGTCGCCGTGGAACGTGTTTCTCTCCCGTGTACTTGATTCGTTGTCTGGGTGAGATGCGGAGAGAGTGAAGAGGCAGCGGCAGCGGCATGACCAGGCTTACCTATGTTTAGTTCGAACTTCGACGCCGATATCCCCCTGTCACGCCGGTCATGGTGAGAGAAACAAAGCCGATTTGCTCAGAAACCTTAATTAACCCTCTTTCTCGGGAGCTCTGCTCTTATCCTATTCCGTACATCTCATAAAGTAACTGGCTCCTTTCAGCACCGAATCCCGAAGAAATCACACGCCCCCATCTTGTAAATCGAGGCCAAAAGACAAAAAAACCCCTCGTCATCCCTAAGCAGCAGGCCAGTTCCTGTTCACCGTGACCGTAGACCCATTCGATGCATGAGCCATGCTCCTATCAGCAAAGAAGAGGCAATACTTGGCCACATCCGCCAACGGCACCGTCGTCTTGCCCTGAACCATGCCCGGGTTAACCGTGTTGGATAAACCCATGCTTTCCATATTCGGCGGCGCCTTGGCAAACGCATCAACAATGTTGGTATTCTCCATAGCGCCTAGCAACAAAACGATAGAGTAAACGCCCTTATCCCCGTAATACCCAGCCGTGCTCTTCGTCAACCCGATGATGGCGTGCTTGCTGGCCGTGTACGCCGCTCCGGCACACACCCCCCTGTACCCAGCCACCGAGCCAATGTTGATAATGGTGCCTCCGCCAGCGGCCGTCATGACGTTAACAGCCGCCTTCGTCATGAGGAACAGCCCCGTAACATTGACGCCGATGACACGGTCCCAGATAGCCTTGTCCGTCGAGCCGACGGGGTCATACGAATCCATCACACCGGCATTATTAACCAACATGTCGAGCTTGCCGAATTTGGCCACGACCGAGTCGACGAAGGCCTTCGACGCCGCTTCGTCGGTGATGTCGGCCTGCGAGGCGAGGAATTTGCCGGCGTGGGTGGATTCCCATTCGGCGGTAACTTCGGCGATGCGTGGGGCCGATACGTCGCAGACGGCGACGTTGCTGCCGGCGGCGAGGAAGGTGGTGGCTATGGCTTTGCCGAGGCCGCCGGCGCCGCCGGTCACGATGACGGTGAAGTTTTCAAGTGAGGCCGCCATTGCGAAGGGTGCGGGGGAAAGAGGGTACTAAGAGGGTTATCGTCGTAAATCAAAATACTGATAGTTCAGAGAGGAAATGCTTATCCAAACGAGACAAAAAGGGTCTGGTGTTGCGGAGAGCATCTGCGTCTTAAGTATTTTCCCGGAACTCGGTCTGGCTCAGATCATGATGCGTCCTCATTTCCCCCCTCCGCCACTTATTGTTCTCACCAACCATCTCATGAGAACCTTGACCTTGACCCCTCACCCCGTCAGCACTACTATCGTCTTGGCATCTTGGTGGCCCAATGCCTCATGCGACGTAATACGCAGAACGACAGAGAGCGTGGTTCGCGGGACGAGATGAGCAAGGGTTTCAATCCGTTCTTTGTTGCAGTTTTACTTGACCAGCATCGCGGGGGTAAATACGAGTACGAACGCGGAGACGATGGCGACCCCGCAATTTCATGAATAGATCTCGAGCAAGGGGCGGACCTGTTTTGGACGACTAATTCTGCACTAGATCAATTGAGACGTGCCGAATCGTTCGTTTATGCTACGTCATGGAAGAAATCGTCAATGATCAGTAAACAAAATGAAGCCCTGTGCCAGCTTCATAAGAATGAACAATGGCAGTCACGATATAGAGGCTGGGAGGGTTACAGTTGATATCGAAATTCATGAAAAAAGGTAGATGTGGGTTAGAGAGAGCCGGTCTTGTCCCATGCTCCCGAGTCCATTTTTGCTCCCCCATGTCGGATTGTTTCCCTCGCCGTTTCCCCGGGTTGCATGAACCTCAATTACCATCCTCTCCGGAATCCATAGAAATGTCACCGTCTGCGCCTCTTCCCGAGGGATTTGAAACCTCGGCCAAGTCACAGTTCACGTCATACCACTACCACCTTAGCAAAGCTAAGATGCGATAAAGTGTGACCCGTCTTCCTTCATTTGACTGGAGATTGAGTGCTTTTGTGCCACGAAAAGAACGAATGATGTCATTGTCTGCAATGCCCTCGTAGTCTTCTGCAGCTGACGCGGTAGTTTCCAACGACACTCGCCTGCTATTAGACGCGCCGCTCCGCCAGGGGGCAGATGTCACTGCCACCCGTCTAAGGAAGGCAGAAGTTCAGAGCCAGTGCTTGTTAAGAGCGTCGGTAAGAGTTCAGACTGGGCAGCGAGAATACCAATCTCTCTAACTCTCCCTTAGCCCCCATTTCATCATGAGCAAACGAAAGTCTCCTCAAGATGTTGTGTGTGAGAAGCTCAAGACGAAAGATGGCCAAAATAAGCATCACCAACACTCCGGATAGCAGAGATGACCATAAATACTGTCGTTGTTGTTGTAGTTGTTGCTGGTGGGCCTGCCTCGACCTCTCCTCCCGATAGTTCTTGAGCTTTGCCCTCACTTACTCCGGGATGCTGTCTAGTTGCTCCTGAAGAGGGGCCAATTGCTCGGAAGGATGATTCGGGCGGCCGATCCTGGCTGCGGTCGGGAGATGCCTTCTGAGGGACGAAGTGACGCGCTGTGGGCCTGCGGGCCCTGGCTTCCCTGATTGATTCCCTCTCTTTTGAGCGTCGTGGTTCCATGTTAGATGAGTGATTTATAGGCGAGTGTGGAAGGTCGAGAATACGGCGAGCTAGAGCTATGTGACTCCGGGATCCTCGTTCTGCTTATGGGGCGAGAAGTCGAGGACGGCCACGCACATGGCGAGGGCTGAGTCGGCGAGTTGGCTGTAGTGAGCCACGGCGTAGACAAATAGGACAAGTTCCTTGTTGAGCGGGGAGCCTGGGTGGCCTTCTGTCTTGGCCTTGGGGTTTTGTGCCAGCAGTCGGTTGTTGCAACGCGGCCGATGCCATTGGCCATCACCCTCGCAGAGTATCCAATGATACCAAAAAATGAAAGCACGCCCAACACGGCTACCGTGTCGTGTCCGGCAGATTAGAACCGTTGCCATGGCATAGCTTCTCCGCAATTCGCCGACGGCTGGAGGAGTTTCTCATTCGGATTGTTGAAGGGCGTTGTGGAGTAGAGTGCTCGTAAGGGATATCCCATGTGTGCAAAGGGGGAGACTGATCGACCGAATGGAGCCACTAACCTCCAGGAAGTGAAAACAAACGCGGATCGTTGCCCAGAAGTTTATCCGTGATGTTAAAGCCCATCCTAGAGACCTCAGCGAGACGGCCCAATGACTTGGCTTACACCAGATTCTCGCCCCTCGTAAGCGTGCGCCTCGTGTATGTACGAAATCAAGTTAAGCCGGGGAAGCGAAGACCGATAATTTCGAGCGGGAAGAGGCGAGAGAGACAAAAGCGGTAACGAAATGGGCTTGGTTGAGAGCAACCGAGCCCGTGAAGACAAAGCACCGAAAATAGTAAACGACGTGCTTATACGAAGTTTCGGCGGATGGACGGGGCAGATTTTTGGAAATCAAGGAAACTAAAATGGAAGAGCTGATTTAGTATCTCTGGTTGTTCTGATGTTCAGTCGAATACGGAGGACACTTTGTATCACAACGGGACAGAAATGTACTCCCCCGAAGGCCGGGATAATAATAAACTTTGAGTGAGAAGGAAGAGATCAACAGGTGGCAACGTTGCACGAGGAAATCTCGTGCCTGAATCCGTGTTTCCGGAGGGAGGATGTAGTGTATGATGTAGTACCGCCGATCACCACGGGAGATTGCATCGCCATGCACCGGGTTTAGGGAGCGATGAGTGGCCACCCACTTGAGGTTAGGCGATATTATAAGTGGCTTAAGCGAGGCTGATGTGCGGATATCCATACCTCGTAATTGATCCATCCTCATGCTCCTCCTCCTTTTACACCGGGGAAGCTGGTCATCGAGATGACCGCTCTCTCTCTTCGAGCCTGTCTAAAGCCGTGGCCATTCGTGGTGCCGCCGGCGTGTTCCCTAACTGCCGATCGGCCCGGTTAGCGGCGAGCATAAACCCGTTTTATGACGTTATCTTCGGGGCTCACTCACTTCATCTGCAAGGGCGGCGCCCTGGGCTCCATTGGATGGTTGGTGCGTAGATAGTGATCCACTGATCGGCTCCCGTATTGCCTCGATGAGAAATGCCACAGAAAATCGGGCGAATCGCTGGAGGACGTTTCGTTTCCGACTAGCAGTTGGAACTTGGGGGGTTACAGTTGATTAAGGGGAGGGAGGCTGTGAGTCAGGTGGTTGAGGTTGGGATCGGGAATTTTATTACGGGTCGGACGATCCTTCCATGACCGAGAGGACTGGCGATCTCCAGCAGGAACGATAAGGAACAAGTAGGAAGGAGACATCGGGAGGTCATTAAATACATCTCTCTCTCCGTCCTCACTCCTTCTTAAAGATTCCACACCACCCGCTTCCCTAAAAATAATCTGACAAGAACTATTACCTTCCCTCTTAGACCCAAGTTCTTTCCCAAGTCCTTACGCACGATCAGCCCGATCACCCCCAACGACGACGCGGCACTCGCAGCTCTACTCCAGATAGATTACACGCGCAACTTCCCGCTCCAAACACGGCAACAACAACAACTCCAACACAATCCCGTCCTTCGCTCTTCCTCTAACACCACCGCTCCTGTAAATCCCAAATCCACACAGCCGCAACAACAATGAAGACCACCATCCTCGCCCCCTTCCTCCTCACCGCGACGGCTCTCCCTGAACCCACGCCCTCACCCACCCTCACCTGCTTCCAACGCTCCGCCCAATTCAAAACCTGGGACCTTACCTCCTTCACCTACACCCCACCCACCGCCGCACCGTCCAACTCGTCCGCTCCTTCCCGCGCCTCCGTCTCCTTCACGGTAATCAACTCCGTCATCGATCCCCAGATCAAGTGCGTCGCCGAGAGCGACAAGGTGTTCGACGGCGTGGAAAAGTTCAAGTGCGACGGCCCGCCCGTGGAGGATCCGGCTACGTATCAGGGGGGTGCGGTGGAGTTTTCGTTTGATGCGGCGAGTGGGAATGTTTCGTTGACACAGAGGTGGATTTGCCATGATGATCCTGTCTGGCCGTAAGTTTTATTTTTCTCTATTATTTTTTTCCTTCTTTATATCTCTCGCCTCCTGTTTTCTCGTTCGGAACTAACGGATAGGTCAGGTCTTATTTGACTGGTGTTGGATCCGGCATTGCGGATCTATCCTGCCTTGGAGACGGTGAGAGCGTGGAGGATGCGAGCGAGAGCCCTGGTTGTGCTGGGTTGACGGTGAAAGTTGACCTCACCGAGATCTCGGCCATTGCTTGAGTACCTTTGTTCTTGTTCATAGATATCGGAAAGGAGTGAGGAAGTTGGATGTTTACAGACGAAGACTTGGTCTTACAGGAATATGCATGAATCTTGGAATGGAGATAGATGGGCTGGGCATCCACATATTGTTACATTGGCACAAGGCATAGATATATAATGAAACTCCTCAATTAATGGATTAATCGTGAATAGCTATCTAATAAAAAAGCACCAGAGACGTAGCGAATTTCAAAACGTATCCAAACCACCCTTCGTCAGTTTCAGTTTGACTCTGGGGCACCCTTCATGAAATTCTCCCGAACACTTCCAGGCGTGCGATCCCAAGTCGTGTAAGCTCTGCGGTAGGTGTTTGCGTTACTCCACACATGCGATACCCATACCAAGTTGTCAGGTGAATCGTAGGTCCCAAAATCGTGCCAAGCGCTAAAAGTAATCTGCGGCTCCCGCCGCCGCGGCCCAGACGAGCAGACACGAACCGAATAGTCGGTGAAGCAATGGTCACAGTGACCATCAAACGAGGTCTCCACATCTTCGAAAGCTTGGAAAACGGCCATCTCGAGACTAGGAGATACGGCATTCCAGTCGCCCATCATGGCGGGCGTTACTATGTCGTGGCTGGTGCGACAGAGCTTGAGGTGAGGGCAGAGCTCGAATTCTAGGTAACCGAGAGTCCTGCGGGAGAGCGGCTCGCGGGGGTCCTGGGCCCAGATGATCCACTTTCCGCGGAGCAGGAACCTGCCGTTGACGATCCTGGGCTCCGCTGAGTAGGTGCCTCCGCGAAAGGCCACGGGCCCATAGGGCGCTAGCAGTTCCTTCAGGGGAGAGATGGCGGTGGTGGTGACCGGACGGGAATGATACTTGAGGACCGTCTGGATGTGCCGGTGTCGGAGGCGGTATGTAACGGGGGACAAGAGCGGGGACCAGGGTTTCACGGTCGCGAATGAGGCGCAGTCGCTGCCGTAGTTGGGGGATCGCGGCGTGTCCCCAGCTGGCATGGCGTGTAGTTTGCAACAGCTGGCGCAGACCCATCTGTCCAGTTTGGTGTATGCGACTCGTGTCCAGAAGTCGAGTTCTTCGGTCCGAGACAGATTTTGGAGGACCTGTTCCCAGTCCTGCGAGGCAAGGCTTCTCAGCAGGTGGCAGGTCTGGGAGAGGAGGAACTTGTCGTGTAAGTCAAGGTTATCCAAGATGCCGCGGATAACATCGTAGGATAGTCGGAGGAAAGCGCTGGTTTGTTGAATGCTACTTCCTACCTCAGGAGATGGCTGTGCCTGTCTGGGAAGTAGGGGAGCCATGATCGGTCCCAGGATCCTAGACGTCTCCATATTGTAAGTGTCTTTGTGTGAAAGTTGACAGCCAATGTCGGAGAGGATGGAAACTGGGAACTGGGAATTGTAGGAAGAGTTGGGGAGTAAGAGAAGGAAGAACCACGAGGACTTACTTTCGTTTCAGTCTCTATGCCCTCTTATAGTTTAATGGATGTATCACATGGGAAGGGTAAAGAGCCTTTAGAGCCTCGAAAAAAGAAGACTAAAGGTTAGGAAGGAATAAGTTTAAAGCTTCAATGTTAGCTCTGTCTACTTAGATCTAGATGTAGGCACTAATGGAGTAATGGGCAAGAGGTATGAGACTTCGAGAATTGGGCGTCAATAATGATGGCTGGATGAACCTAGAAGAAGCGCATGATCTTGAGGATTCGGCGTGAAAGGCGAAAGGAGAGAGACAAGCCTCGCTTTACCAGTCCAGTGTCTCTCCTTCTCGTTGCAGTCGAAACGAGTTTCGTCTCTTCAAGCGGAAGAAGGAAGCGAGAAGGGATGTTCTTTTCTAGTAGAAAGCCCCAAATCTGGAAGCCGTGTGCTGGCCCTCTCCTGCTGGCCCTTTTGGTGCCGATGTTCCTATGACCTTGCCTATGACGTCCACTTCTGGCACGGCTTCACGCCCTATGGGCCTCGGCCCTCCTCCTACCACGGGCCCTCGCCTTCCGACTGGATCACTGCGATATCGACCGCCATCCTCGCCATTCTCACAGTTAACCGGACGCACCGGATCCTTCCTTACCAAATGGTTTCCCGAAGCCGAAACGAGGCTGGACCCAAACGTCAAGACGAAGAGGGCCAGTCCGAAGGCCAAGGAGAGACTCGACCGGAAATCCAAGACGAGGCTTACAGCCCCGAACAGTCGAGTAGCCTAAGGGTAGAGCGAATCAAGATTGAGACTATCATCAGCGTGAGTTGATTCTCCTGTCATAACGGCCTCAAACTAATCCATACACAGAAATTGAGACGAGAAAACAAACAAGCATTTGCAACATCCCCGATGCTCCAGCTCCTGTTCCTGGCCCGAGGCCCGGGGGGTTTGTTGGGGACACATATGTAGTGGTAATTCTCTGGGCCGCCGCAGTGACTTGTTACTCGGCCTTGCGCCTCAGGCATATGTCCCAGCGATGTAGACCCCCCTACTCGGCCTCTTCGCCCTCATAATGGTCAACGGAACGTACCAGGTCCTTCCCGACGGATGGTTCTCCGAGACAAGGCTCAACACGAAAGGTAAGACGAGGCTCAAATCACAGAAACAACAGGGTGAAAACAACAATTGAACAACAATGAGCAACATCGCCGAGTGGATCACCGCAATCTCTTCCGCCGTCCTCGGACTAATCACTCTCGACGGAGCATATCGAATCCTTCCCGACGGATGGATCCCCAAGACGAAGGCTCAGCCTGAAAGTCAAGACGAGGCTCATAGCCCCTAACGGTCAAGTAACCTATGGATTGAGGGAACCAAGATCGAGACAACTACGAGCGTCAGTTTGATTCTCCTGTCATAATGATCTCAACTAATCCATCCGCACAGGAACAAAGAACAATACAAAACGAAAACAATGAGCAACACCACCGACTGGATAACCGCGATATCTTCCGCCATCCTCGTCTTCTTCCCCCTCGTCACTCTGAACGGGACATATCGGATCCTCCCAGACAGCTGATTCCCCCGACGAGACAAAACTCAACCCCAAGAAGACGACTCTCGACCCGATTGGTACAAGAAATAGGAAGAAGATCGAATCAAATTTGAGAACGACGCCTTGGAGATGATGGAGGAACTGATAGACACGTGTGAGCTCCTTATCAAGGACAACTGAAGTGTTGGGGATGCCTTTCCCGGGCGGGTATCCGAGACCCTTGTTTGAGAAGTATCGCGGACCTGCCAAGGAGTGGAATGGGAAGGCCTTGAGCTCCACGGTGACAGTGATTCGAGATCAAGTTGTTCGCGTGTAGAGGGACGCCTAGTTGAGTAAGTCGATTCCCACCCCAAATGTAGCTCCTTTACCAACTTTCTATCGAGGAGGGATTAACACGATATCGAATAGAATTAAGAACGAGCGACGCAAGAAGCAGACAAATGCGCCCACAGACCGGCCCTTGTTCCATCTTCTGGACCCTCAACCCGGCAACCAAATACAAAGATTCCCAATGACCTACAACCAAATTGACGGGTTGGATTGTAAGTGGGCGCATCCTTGAGCTGACTTAGGAGTCGCCGCTAACAAGCAGTGGACGGGTTGGCACGGAATATTGCCGCGAAATTGGAGCTGCTCCCAGTAGTGTCGCCAAATCTACAAGGATATCGGGAGGCGATCAAGGGGTGTAATGAAGAGTGGAAGCCAGTTTCTACTGAAAAATATATTTCAACAATTACTCAACAAATCGTCTGTGTCTGTGATGTGTGACAATGTAATGGTCTTTGAATCTCTTCTTCTCTCTCGCTTCCTTCTACTCCACTAGGGAGGTCTTTACGACCCGCTGCTACTGATACAATAAGCCGGACACTATACATACACGCTGGGCCGGACGAACTCCCGACCGCCCACTCACACAAATACGTAGCTTCTTTCGCTTCTGTAGTGTTACCAGCCCACAAGTCCCCGGAGGAGCTGTATTGTTGTACAAATGCATGCCGCGATCCCTGGCGTAACAAGTCCCAATTTTCGCGCAAACTGACCCAGTGGAAAAGTGAAAGAGTGAAAAGCACGCAAAAGGACAAGCGGAGGCATCGCCAGGCTCTCCCGACTCTCAATAACCTCGTATACAGGGAGCGCTGCGGTAACGACAACAACGACATGATATCTTTGCTTATTTCTTGCCGCCCTTCTTCCGGCTCGGCACAACCTTAAACCCCGCCCCCACAATAGCCTCCGAACCCGCTTCCC
>SJVG01000323.1:0-37353 GCA_034774675.1 Scedosporium minutisporum
CCCCGGGACCATCTTCTCGTCTTGTCGCCCGTTCAGGCCATTTTTGGTGGGAACGGTCGAGCCTTGAAGGGAATTAATCGGGGGTACATAAGCTGGAAGGGTGTGGGCGGAACAGAGTTGTACCAGGGAAGAGGGGCATCCAGCGCTTTGCAGGGGTGGTGGTCGAATAAGATGGGGGGGGAAGCAACGAAACGCCCCTCCATTCCCGTACCCAGTGGCAGCGATGTCATGGTACCGGACTAGGGTCGACACAACCCGACTCAGGCAGGTATTTCTACTTTTCCCATGGATTGAAAGCAGAGCGCATCTGGGAATAACTACATGTACCTTCTACGATACTGTGCGACCACATGAGCTCGACGTACAGTACAACTGGTCGCCCGCCACGTACAGCAATTATACTTGTACTTGATGGACAGGTCACAAAAAAAAGAGAGTATCAACATCTTGTCCAGCACAAGTCGAGTTGATTAATGCCTACTTCGTATGCTCCATCTCTGCATTTCCTCTCAATGTCCTGAGGTGAGTTGTGCGCAACGCGATGTGAAAGAGGCGAGATGCGAGATCACTCCTGCTCTCGAATGCCGGCCGGCAAGTTACAGTTGTTTGGAGTGAATGATTCATTGTGAAAAAAAGAAATCATGACTTACCCAGCCTCACCGCGATTTCGAGCAGACAATTTTGAATATTGCCTCCTCCACCTCATCCTGGGCTATGGACGCGAGCACGAAGTACCTCGTTGGGTATTGGGCCAGACGTTTAGTGGGTGAAGCTGTAGGGTACGGCCAGGTACAACTTGTACAATCAAGCCCTGGTAGACCGGTTGACCAGTTGTACACCACACCACACTTCACCACTTGAAGTTACGGAGCGGAGGACTTTACTCCACAAGCGATCACCAACCCATTCGTGTCCGTCTTCACTCCTATTACGGCTTGATTGAAACGATTTAGCGTGGATTGACGGATGGTCTTACCTCCTTCGACCGCGAGACGAAGACTATGGATCTCGAACTAGTGTGTGTGTGGAGAGGTTGGATTGGTCTGATAGGCTTCTCTACCAGCCTCCAACAACAAGTTGGAGCCGGAGCAGGCCGCAGTACGGCGCGGTTAGCAATTATGCTTCAGTAAAGCAGAAGTGCTCTTCTTTTCTCGCAATTGGGTTTCACTTCCTCTACCAAGTTAATCAGGCTGTCTGAGAAGCTCTAGAGGGTTCGCCTCTACATCTTACCCTGCCCCGCCGTAGCCGCGATGGGAGCATCACTATCCAACATCTACTGCTTCACTGACACTAGTGTGTCTTGTCTCGCAGAAAAGTGATACATTCAGAAGAAAATCTGTCAGAATCCAATATGAGACTCCAACCGTGAACCCGAACCAAACCATGTCCTGGCCTTACAAGTAAGGATGAAGTGGCGGCTGCTTCTCTCCATCAGCCGCTCCACATGACTTAGTCCAAGACCGACTAGTTTAGTCCAAGAAGCACGTCCTCGTTACGAAGTTTTCAACCTCCTCCTCATTCCAAAGAAAAAAATTATCAAATTCGCGTCTGCTTCCTGGCGCTTTCCCGACCAATCTCAAGCCTTTGCATGGGCTTATCCGAAGTTGGTCGTCGACGACCGAGGTTCAGGTGCGCGTCACTGTCTTTGGCCCTGGATCCGGGAAACCAATGCCATAATATTACCAATCCGTCTCAAATTCATCATCGATGCACAATTCTTCGCCTGACTCAAGACTCCACGGAGAGGAAGAAAACAGACTTCGAGTGTTACCCCTTGCACAGAGGCCGGGTTGTGAAATAGAACTCGAGATGAGGTCCCGTCCAATCAAGTCCATGAATGGATGAATGGTGAGCTGACAACAAGATTGATGATTTGTATCGAAGTGTGCTGGCCCAGATTAGCAACCAATATGCCAGGAGATGCTCATGGCCAAACAATTGATCAACGATGGCTTCGCTTCCCTTCACCCCCTCTGATCTTCTCAAATACAACATAGACTCTCCCTTCTTCCCCCCACCCCGGTTTTCTCGGTTCAATAACGGAGGGCGTCTATTAGTAGCAATCCTCGCGTCATCGTAAAGATCCTGCCGTGCTTCTTGTGTGCAGACATTGATTGCCGGTCTGTAGTTTAATTATTACAACACAATTAATAGCGGACAAGAGAGGGAAGGGGGGAAAAGGGGGGTGTAGATGTGTCAATAAATCCAAGAGCTGGCGGTTGGATCTCGCTAACCGCCCAATAGAGTGTTAATATGGAAAATAGAGAATCTGTTCGATTGTTAAAATATATCCGCCCCTCTCGAACAACGGCAGCTGTTCTTTGGCATATCTATGGTAACAGGTGGGGGACAAGAACTCCACAAGTCTACTCCGAAGAGACGGCTGCTGGGAATCTTCAGAGCCTCTTTCAGGAAACGCTTCGCTTGTTCAAGAGCCCCTGAGTGCGACGAGCGATTATAGCGAAGCCTTGTCAGAGCAGGCCCATGCAGAGGCAAACTTCTTACTTCGTAGGACGCAGAAGCACAGCTACGTTTCGAGTCTACCTTTCAGCGTTGCGCACACTACGGCAATGCTTATACCGAATGTGTGGTTCGGGTCACGAAAAGCAGACGATCACGTTAAAGGTCGGTTGAATCATTTTCACTAAAATTGCCGCTTCGGAAACGTGCTTTTGCCACATGGCAGGAGCAGTAAAACATGATCCTAGCAACATGACCAGACCCCATGTTAGAGGGAAAAGGAGACAGATCAGCAAGCGAACAGACGCCCCGGCACTCTACTCCACACAAAGCAACAATCATAGCCCTTTCTTTACTTCACAGCATCGCCTCGCTTCGTCCTCAAGAACCTGTATCGAAACTCTCTTATCAACTTCGAACAATCTTTGCTGTCGGAGCCCGGCCAAAGCGCACGGGAGTGCCTGTTTCTGAATATGCAGCAATCTATCAGTCTGTACGGGGACGTAGTGTCGATGCACTGCAAGGGGAGGAGCAGAGATAATACAGATGAAAAAAAAGAAGTGCTCGTGCTTGGTCCCCCTACAAAGTACTTTGCAGGCCGTCAGGCTCATGCATCCCGGCTCGTTCTCCGAACGACTCTGCCAAGTGGTCCCCGCAATAATACGGGCGAGAGTCCGGCCCCTCCGCGATTTTGTCAAAATGAGTACAAGTAAAAGGGGGGAAAAGGAGACCGCGGTTTGATGTTTGCTCGGACTCCGTTTACCGACGTTCGGACCAACAAGTATCAGATGCTGCTGCCATGCGATCCCGAGTGATTCTGTAAACGCTCCTTCCTACGTACTGTATAATTCTCTCCATAATGTCAAAAAGTCAGGGTCCAATCGTCTCTCCAGTATGCACACTGCACAGTACTGTAGTGTATAGTATTATGCATAGGTAGCATAGCGCTCGTCTGTTGCAAGGGACATGCATCAGTTAGCTTTGACAGCACTTCATGTATGCTGGCGGTCCTCGCGTGTAAGTGGCCTTACCGTACATACATTCCGCGCTTTTTTTTTTTTTTTTTTTGCCCTGATGTTTCCAGGCAGTTCCCTGTCAACGTCGCAGAGCAGAGAAAGTACAAAGTAATGATCCCACCTGGAGAACGTATTAGAAACTATCTCAGAATGTTTCTAATAAGGGGCGAAAGCATATCCCCTGTAATATAGAAATCGGACATCAATCCGTAGAAAGGAGACGGACAACCCGTTACCCCGTCATCAGCTACTTCGTCCCGTTCAATTCCGACAAGTGGCAGATACTATGACCAGTTGGATCGCAAGTCTTTTTTCTTAAGGAAGAGACAAAAAAAAGGGGGGAACACACTCCGACCCGAGTCAGGACTCGAAAGAGACAGGCGTTGGGGCGAGGACAACAAGCTCTCGTAAGGAGTACGATGAAATGACCCATCCGCTACTACCGTGACACCCGCGACAACTTGCAGGTAGAGGGTTCGTGCAGAGGCGCACAGGATATCCCACTTCATATTTCTTTCACGATTAAAGATGATAATTGAGTTGACGAGTCGGTTTACGAACCGTCGGGCACCAAGTTGCACTGGTTGCAGTGGACGATGAGATTGGTCACGGATGGCGGGTTTTCGTTCAATTGGCGATCGACAACATGCAAGATTTGACATTTCCGAGCGTCCACTTTTTGGAGTGTAAATCAAGGTGTGCAACTCTCAAATAAATTTCCCTGCAGAATGTACGCTAGCTGGCAGAGTAGACGCAGTCAACTTGCAAGCAGAGCACGGGCACATCCATCAAATCTATCCCGACCTCTGTTTCACGTCTCAACTCTCAACTTCCATTTCAACTAAAGGGAGAAAACACCCTACATCATTGGCCGCCATACTTTCTTTTTGCCATCCCGCTCCAAGACCCTGTTCTCGTCACTCCACACTCTTCAAGCAAGCCACTGTTCTAGACGACGGGAATGGCTGAAAATCATGTCGGACGGGACAGTCCTCTGCTAGGCTTCGACGCAGAAGAAACCGAAGTGTCACATACTACTTCAAGATGAAAGGAACAGGGCGTTCTCCCTCCTCGATGGCTGCCATTATCACAGTGCTTTACACCCCCTTTCCCGCCTTTCTCCCCACCCCTAGGAGTCCATTACTCTTTCCCTTCACGTCAGGACGATCCCAGGGGGTGAGGGGAGATTTCAGCCCAACAGAATCGACACCAAAGCTGGCACCCGTTCGATGTCTCACCATTCACGATTACCTCGCTCTCGTTTCACAGGGGAAAATACTGGCAATTGGCCCGTGGACAGGCCCTAGAGCCCCCTAGGCGCAGGGGCTAGTTCCTCCGTCTGGTCACCGACCGACAGAGAAGCAACAGAGAAGGTACCAAGATTCGGCCGGGCCAACGAAGACGAAAGGCAAAGTTTATCCTTACTCCGGTTCTGGAGTCAAAACACGTAGTACTCCAATGCCCTAACGGTGGACCACTCGGGCACGCGAGATCCTGGCAGGAAGCTAATGCCGCCTATCATGTACAGCTACTGTACACCCGAAAACGAAGTACGTGTTCGTGGTGCATTCAAGAATCTGTAGACTCAGAGTGGCCAGCCATTTTAAGGGACGAGGAAGCAGAAATGCAGTGATTTGACGGTCAAAATCAGTCAAAATCCTTCCCCTGGCTGCAGAGGCAATGCCTACCATCGATCGTCGGCTAAGACTTCTAAGCGTGGGTTAGGAAGTCGAAGAAGAAGAAATCCCAGCAAATGGCAAGCGGAATATGGACAGAGGCAGGGCACTCCTCGACCGACAGCCGCTGCAAGTACAAGTCTTCTCTCTTGTTCGATCAGGTCTGGACCAACCGTCCACAATGCTGCCGCCGCTTACGGAAGGTCATTCACGCCGTCCATGGTCCATGAGACTAAGAAAACACGACAGAGGCGGCGGATATACCATACCCAAAGAGGTGAAAATCGGCAAAAGTCAAAGAGGGAGGTGAGGGAATCCCCACCCAGGTCAGGTCCCCTTCACGACCCAAAGGCGGGGCTTGCATATGGACGCTTGTTGCAGGCAAGAGGGTGGTATCTAGCGCAATGTAAGTCGTGGCACCGTAGCCGGTGGGCTGGCCGTGTGCAGGAAGAGCAGGTGCACACACACACAAGCGACAAGAACGCTTAGGGTGGAGGTGGAGGCGTCGAGTCGGGATGCAGTACGCATATGTAGGTGTATGTAATATGTATGGTTATACATAGTTGGGGTGAGCGCAAGCAGGCGTGAGTGAGGGTGCTACGAAGTAAATTGTCTATTATGCTTCGACTCCGACTTGGAAAGGAACGTTGAAGTCATTCGACTTGATGTCGTACATCCGTGAAGCGGTCAAGGATACGAAGTGAGTGTTCTGTTGTGGAGTACGAAAAGCCAGTTATGAATAGACGTGTGAATCTTTTTTATTCTTTTGTTCTTGTGCTCGTGCGAGAGATGGGAAGAACATCGGATTTAATACGGGGAGTCCATGATATTAGGAAGAGGTTTCCTGTCATTGGTTTGGTGTTTCTTAAGCTGTGTGTACCTTGTACAGTACCCAGGTAACCCTGCTGGTGTTGCTGTAACTGCGAAGTAGAAGTATAAAGTACGAAGTACGAAGTACAGCAGCCAGGCCAATGCAAGATGCCGCCAGGTTTTGGGGCACTGATGCTGTGCAGGTATCTTCAATCTTGCTTCCTGAGCTTTGTCGTTGGGGGAACTTTGATATTCGTTCCTGTTGGACTTGAAGCTTATCAATATACAACCCGGATTTTCGGGGCCCAAGACTTGATAAGCTACTTTGTACGAAGCATAATTCACGGGAGATCGTACGCTACTTCGCATTTTCACCGGATCCAATAGCGATTGGCAACACGATATCTACAAGTCTGCATACACGTACTTCGGATGTAGGCTTCGCGCAGGTACATAAACTGGTACTTGAACTGAAGCGCCGCTCTGTGAAGTACGAAGTAGCACCACTTTGCCCTGTAGCATTTCCATACCGCCAGGCACTTCGTAGCTTTGCCAGGCGCTGTTGTGGGAGGGCCTACCAAGTACGAAGTACCTTTGTACTCAACTAGTTTACCTTCGGTGCATGGATCCCATCGCGCCACCGGCAGGTGCAGGCTCGGTGGGAGCCACCAGGATTAGGGCTACCTGCTCATGGTCGCAGCCGTCTTCTGCACTCCATAATAGGACGAGGCTATTATCGTCCGTAACTTTGGAGTGCATTGCAGTAAGGTGCTGTAGTGTAGATTAGAGATCAAGATCAATCTAGCACACCTGCTTCCGTCCACGGGAACTTTAAATGCATGGTCGGTTTCTTTTCCATCTTTGAAAATCGAAACTAAATACTTACCTTCACTTCCTTGGTGTTATGGTCGTATCCATCCTCTTCATCCTCCGTCGCTATCGGATCGAATGAGGCATCAAGAACCGTTGGCTTCCTATGAAGTAGCCGGCTTGATGAGGCCTTTTTGGGACCTTCTCCTCACGCTAACTCGGTTCGTATGCTCCTCGGATGTATTTGTTTCCGCTCTCGCCCAGAGAAAGTGACAAGGTCCAGCAAACCAGAGTTGTTAATAGTGGAGAGGGGAGGGGCAAAGCAGCGAGAAAGAAAACGGGGTAAATTAACACTGTGGTTGGGATGTACTGTAGTACCTGTACTTGGTAGGGATTTTGGACAGGGGTTGGAAGAATGTACCGTGACTTCAATCCAACCAGCCCTTCTCTCCCCCAAAAAGAGCACCAGAGCTGCCCTCGTCAGAATTTCACCAAGGGCACAACAACATGGGCAGGATGCCAACGACTGTGGATCCACGGTCGCAGGGATATAGGCGAGAGTTATCTGGTTCCCGGCTCGCTGGGGATAGTCATAACCCCCTCTAAAAGTTGTAAATGCTACCATGAGAAAGTTGGATCGAATTCACGACTCGCTAAAAATCATGAGGACCAACATGCTTCTTCTCATTCTTCCTCCGTGGTTGTATTTTGCACGAGGTCTTATGATAAGACGGAGGTCGCAAGTGGCTGCCGCCATAACGTTGATTGACAACGTGGCGACTGTCGAGACAATTGGAGTCTGCTACTCACGCAACCCTCCATTGTTTCGTGGCCAGCCTGGACTGGCTGAATTAGCCGCCCGATCCAGTAGCGTGGACATCACGAAGAGATAACGCTGCCATAGGTGGGAAACAGAAAAGGGTGATCCGGAGATAGAAAGGGGACAAATTTCCTTCTCTTTCTCTTCACCCCCGACCAGCCACGAGATAATGCCATCACTTTCTCTTCTCTCGGGCGAAGCGCCTCTCGAACCGTCGACTCTGAACGAGGGCTATCCCTGGTAGATCAGAGCATTTGCCGTCGGTGGAGTAGTATTTTAGCATGCTGCAAATACGTTAGACCACAATAGGATTGTGAATCCTCTCACTCCACCCCCTCCCTCCTCTCCAACCCAGGGTGGTGCGTGGACTCTTTCCCGCCCACAAGGGTATGTCTCAGCCTGGCGATCGCAAGGGTGTGATGGAGTGTGCCACCCTTACTAGTTTATTTCCTTCGCAGTAGCACGTAGCAGACGTTTTAGCTGACGGTGAGGGAGAAAGGCAGCTCGTTCTCCATTCCCAGCAAGATGGAGTGGTCACGCACAAGGCAAGCATTGGACAAGTACTTCGAAGGTAAGCATATGTATGAAGTAGGTACGACCCGGTGGTGTGTTTTCTGTACGACATTCATTTTTACATAACGAGAGCCGATTACGAAGTAATACCTTGTAGAACTTTGACTTCGTTGTTGACTCGTTCATCCTTGTCCTTGTGCATTAAAAGAGTTAATCTCTTGCCTAACATATTTTCGTACACTTTGCACAATCTTATATCCTTCATCCTTCTGGGCGCAAAGGAAGGGAGAGAGGCAAAAAAAAGTTTTCATGTCCCAATCGAGTCGTGAAGAGGAATCGTTTTTTTTTTTTTTTTTGCGGAGACGCTCCGCGCCTATGCACTAATGTCTTCAGCATGCTTGTCGGGAAAATACCAGCTCTGTTCCTGCTGCAAGGTCTCCCCTGCCTCCTCTTCCCTTGGTGAATGGAGAATCGCTCGATTAGCGCTTCCAAGACGTGTTCCCCATCGCACTACGTACGAAGTACACCCTTCACACACCGCCCGTTCTCGCCGGCCTGGATGTATTTTGTCCTCGCTCAGGGGAAGCAGCAGAAACTTCTCGATAATCATCGCGCACGAGTCCTTCCTGTAGTACTTCGTATCCTCCCGACCATGGGTTGATGCAGTTCTATTTTCAAGGTCGTAGTGCAGGCCCCATCGAATCGACCACCAGGGGCTGTAGTGTCCACTACATACGCCGGCGACGCAGGACCAACAGGCCCCACGAGAAGGAAGCACTTATCCTCGAACTGGGATGCAGTGAAGCGCGGACACACATCAACCATCTCCACTCCCATCTCATCCCCAGGCGTCACAAATGCCATGCGGTCGTGCATGGAAACTGGCAGTCCGTCCGATGCATAAACATTAAGCAGAGATGCGCTTTAAGGTTCTCTGGATGGCAGGTCCCACGGTTGATGCGCTCGTGGCATAGCCCGTAGTTTCAAGCCCGGAAAAAATACAAAAGACACAAAATTCACTCGGATCGCCTTTCACACTTTCATTTTTTGGACCCGTCACTGCCTTCCGGTGACGGTAGGAGATCTTCCTCCCCTTATAATACAGGGTGTCATTGTGTATGGGACGGGCTTGTGGTGGAGTTGGTCGATCATATGGGATCGACGCCGTTTGGAAGCTATGACTGAGTTGAGGCATTGATAACGGGGATCTTCCTAATCTTCCTAATCCTCAGCCGCCCTAGCTCCACCGCCCAGGATGTCTCAGAAGAGAGAACAAAGAAAAAAAGACTAGGTAGAGCGACTGTTTCGTTCATCTTTCCCGGGAAGCTGGTGAAACGGGGCGGTGCGAAACAGAACTGGCTCGTTTCGAAGAAACTAGTCCTAACCGTAAAGGCGGAACACCACTTCTTGGGAAAAGATTGATGACATAATCCAGATGGTGGATTAAAGAACCTCGAACCACATACGAAGTCCATGTCCAGTCGAGGGAGGGGCTGAGCACATCAATAATGATAGTATGTAAATGCTCCCCCTGCCATGGACTCTAATCTCACCAGAACTTTGAGAGTAGCACTGTTCGAGGTGGGGCCGCTGACTTCCAAGTCTTGATCCGGCCAGAGTTTTTGAGTTCTTGCTGTTCCAAGCTTGATGTCAATTGAGTGATGGATTGTTAGCTTGCACTCGAAAGAGGGACGACCACGCCACTTTTGGCATCGTTCCCAAGATGGCAACTCCACCATTTCGTCATTTGGCTGGTTTTAGAGGAAACTTAATGCTAGTTCACACCCATCAATTGATCCCTTTGTGTCAATCTTGACAGCACCCCTGATCGACCAATTGACAGCATCTGCCTCTTATTCATTCATCTATTCAAACCTCTATTCAAGAGTCAAAAGGGGGAAAAATATCGATGATGCGCCGAAAAAGAAACCTCGAGCGAGATAAAATTCCATAGGTGGGATCGGACAGGGGTCCGCGCAGTTGGCTCAAGCACTCGCATATGAGCCAATGCACAGCGGCTATGTACGTGTCATATTCGGCCAATCATCCCCTTGAGTTTTTCCAGGGTAGGGGCTGGGTTCCCCTGGTTAGCCTTGTTTCAAAAACGCCCCCACACACAGCCGACGCCACTTGGTGGAGAGAGGACCAGCCGTCCATTTTTTTTCGGTTCTCACCGTTTGTTTCGTGCCTGAGGCATCAAAGACATAAAGTGCGGAATCAGCGACCCCGCCCTTCGACTTCTACCTTTGCAACATGTAATAATTCGCTCATAAATCCCTGTCAAGAAGGCGTCCTTCACGGAACGAAGTTGGAACATTGAAGTGATAGTAGTGCGTCTTCTGCGCCCGTTTCTAGGGAAGTTACCACTATAACACAGAACGGCGGCGTTCCGTGTCACCGAATGACCTAGAAGACAAAAAGAAAATCCGGGGGACGTGACTATTATGATATTCGACGATGAGAGATATCAGGCTTTGCTTCATCTGGCGCCCCGTACGTCTGTCCATTTCAACCATGCAGGTACTAGGGCGTGCTCCTCTAAACCATCATGTAACACTCCGTTTCCGCGCTGCACAGAAGACGGCTATGTATTATGTGGTCTACCGTATCCACTCCGGGTTCTACTTAGATCCCTGTGACCGGACAAGTAGCGTACTACGAAGTAGATGTCCGTTACTTTAAACGTAAACTAGGACAAGTATCGACGATATTGTACTTCGTAAAGACGAAATTCAACGTCAGAATCCGGGCCGGGAGATAATTTGCTGAGTCATGCGAAGTAAACGTAGGTACATCGGTGAAGAAGTTTGAAAGGAGGCATTTAAGATCGAAAGATTTGGTTCCTTTTTCTGCACTATCAATTGTTTGGTAGGGATCCGTGGTCCAAACTCCAGTCAGCTCTCCTCTAGTCTGTGGAGACTGATCCATTCATATTCCTCCGCACTTCTTTTCCCCGTTTCCCGTTTCCCATGCTGGGGCGGGCGGCACGTAGAGCACCAGGCTTTCTCGACCGAGGAACCCACCAAAGTACAACGCCCCTAAAGCACGAGTCGGCTAGCCTTTTCCTCCGCACCGAGGAGAAGTCTGGAAACAACTTTTGTTACCAATATGTCTAGCGTACGAAGTACTGTAGTTAGTTACTTTATCCTTCCCTGCAAAGTCATAACTCAGTTCAAATGTTGGCATAAAGCCGGCGCATAAAGACAGCTTCAAGACCACCAGAACATCTTGACTCCGGCGCCAAGTTGCCCCTCCGCGAGGCATCCACGAAGTAACAAGTATGAGCAGGATATTACGCTCACACACAGATTCTCTCATGTAGTACGGTATGTGGCACGGGCTTTTGAGTGATAATCAAAACTCATTTCATATCTGAGGGCTCACTCATGACCCAAAAAACAAGAGGATCCGAAAAAGCGTGGGTGAGGAGGCGGCGCTTGCAAGGAAGTGTGAGGCTCGGATCCAATCAAAGCCCACCACGTCTCGCAGCCATCTCACACCATCGCTACCCACAAAAAAGAAAGGAAAAAGAGAGAGCGAGAAAAGGGTCATCACCCAAATTCATTTGCCTCTCTCATTTCTTACACTCCGTCCATTCTAAGGCCATTTCAGCTCAAGACTATTGAATTGCCGCCCCTAACCCCCTCGGGATTTCATGTGCTTGTTTACAACGTACGTGGCCGGGGAGGGTGAGTGGATGATGGTTTCTTCTTGAAGTGTATCTACCCCACTTCATCTTAAGAGAGGAAGCGAAAGAGATGAACGCCAGTCAATGAGAGGGCTCGGAAAGTCCGTTCCGTCATGAGCGCCCCAGGGCTGGCCTCCAAAAGTGGCCGCAGCTGGAGAATGAGGAATAGTAAATAATGGCCACTCAGATTGGTAAGGAACACACTACGACCACCTACGTGTTCGATAGTCCACTTTTCCCTCTTTCCTCGGGCCGGCAGACATGAAAAAAAGTCGGAGCGTCTACGATGGAGACGTATCACGCCAAATCAAACTTCTTGAGCACAAGAGCCTATCAGCGGTTGGGCCAGGCCATGACACTTTGAGCAAACTTCTTCCACCCCATATCACTCCATCTCCATCTACCGTAGATTCCCAACACAAGAAACGGGTTAACGAGGGGGTCTCCCCATACGCCTCGGATGGCCCGATTACACCAATCTTGACGGAGAGAACCGGGCTCGAGAGGGTCATCCGGAGGATTTCTTATTAACATCCACCCCCGCCCCGGGTCGCTCTCACTGCCAAGCTCGCTGTGAAAGGATGCTGGTGGAGGCAATCATTATTTGCCTCCAATATTCTATAACCCGCACGACCCTGGCTTTTGTGTCCATGTAAGGCGGCAAACGGTCCGCAATGCAGACATTGAGTAGCGAATGGGAGGAATATTTGGGAAATTTGCTAACCTTATGATTTGCATAGTTCCCTTGCGTGGCGTGTAAATGGTGCAGGGTGGGTGAGCCTGCAAAGAGGGGTCTGTTATCGTCTGTGGGCAGGGATTGGAGGGGGAAGACAGCTCGGTAGTGTCGTGTACAAACTACCAAGCATGAAGTATAAAATTCAGTCTTGGAGTGTCTTTCAAAAGTGTTGGCTGCCCAAGATTGCTTGGTATGTGTACTCTCAGTGTACGCAGACGCATATATACCTGCGCCGTAGGACGGACGGATGCCCAGGATGTCTATTCCTTGCATATTCTTGGTGGGGGTGAAGAAAACCGATGTTGAGCAAACTGCCGCAGTGCCGGTTTGGCTGTTGGTTGGTGCTCACTGATCCCGTTGGGTAGAGCAGCTTCCTATCCGTGGGGACGGGCCAGACGATGGTCATAAAAACAGACCGACTCTTATTGTCGATATTGGCTTGCACTCTACAAGTACTTCGTAATCAAGACGGAATCCCGATCTTCGTTTACTTCGTAGTATCATATTCAAGGGCATGGAAGGGAGAGGCCGATCCTAAGTCTGAAGATGGCATCGACCAACAATTTTCGATTGCCGTCCTCGATCCTCGGTCCAACGGGGCACATGTTAACACCAAGACCATCGTTAAAACCCCGCCACGCGAGTGCAGATGTGAGGATCAATGTATTGTAAATCTCGCATACAAGCCTTCCTCCAACCTGGATGGATCATCAGAGGAGACGAGTAGTGTCAACTGGCTAGTATTGATTTGGACACATCCAAGGCATGATTTTACCCAGCCATATTGAACCCGGCGTCCCTCCCCGGATTTTTGTCTCTTCGACTGGCCAAGACTATCGATTGCATCAGTTCCACTCACGAAATATGAAGACACTCCTCTGTACATCTTGTAAGAAAAAGCTAGCTGTCAAACCCCAGAATGGTATCTAACGAAATATCACAACACCTTGGCGATCCTCAATATCTACTGGTATGCCTTACCAATGGCATTCCCTCCTTGTACACAGTTATCTCGGAATCGAAATTGATGCCGCCCTTCCTTTCCACTAGCACACACTGGACGAGGTTAGGGCCAAGTGTGACCGCTGTGGCTCCTTCACCTAGTTTAACGGACATCCAAGGATGGGAAGATGGGGATATCTTCAACTGTCGGTGTAGGAAGGATTCCTTTTCTTCGTTCTCCATAATCTGGTCTCCTCCCATGTTCCGTTTTACTAGTGTCCACCGGTGATCGGTGATCGTGCTCTATTTACTTCGTGGTGCCAACAGCTGGCGTGAGGCGTGGAGTTCCGGGTTGCTTCCAGACCTGGTTTTCTTTCGGTGGCAGATATCGACTGGCACCCAATACCACCAATCCCTCCAGTTCACAATCTTTGCCGGTTGAGGTTTAGCGCGGCCTTCACCGCTACTCTTTGACTATTTAAAGCAACCCCTCCCTTGCCTGCCGTGTACACCACACAATGTACGAAGTACTTTCTCATGATACACCCATCCGTACTACCTGGTAATATTCGCCGAGCTGCCATCTTCCGAAATGCTACGAGGAACTCCGTAATAACAACTCAGTAAAGTGGTCCAGTAACAGATCGAGACGGAGCTTGAGGTGTTAAGAGCCTCGAAGTGATGCATTATTATTAGGGGGCCTGGTCTGATATCTTCAGATTCTGCCTTGCACCATTGCCGAGCAGACACCGGATAGGACCAGGCACAAAAAGAAAAAAAGAAAAGGAAAATGAGACGAAAAAAAGTTCTTTTTCTCCAACTCGGCGTTTCTCAACGGTTGAGCTTGACCGAGTTGTAATCGGTCAGTTGGGCAAGAACGACACAGATCCCATCGAGGCCTTTCAGCATCATGAGATCAATTGATCTCTTTAAATCAAGGAGGTGAAGCCCGAGTCAACAGTGAAACTCTGGGGGCGGGTGCGTTTTTTTTTTCTCTTTAACGAGAGAAACACCCACCTGCCATCCCAACCACAGCGGTCTTGTAGGAGTCTCTCGTTGAGGTTCAGACTGGCACGCAGCTGAGTGAGACAACCCTGGTGGCCTGGCCTGGCCGGGCCAGCCAAGCCATGTCGCTGTCTCAGATATTTCTTCTCGTTGACACGACTCCCCACAGGCCAGTCAGTAACTGCGCATATTTTCAGCATCCTCCGAAGTGTACGGATTACGAAGTACTGCCCTTCTCATTCTAGGGATTGCTTTTTACTATCCTTCGTTTCAATCATTGCATGACGAGGAAATGCATTCGATAGCTAGTGGGAGGCGCTACGGAATACCGATGCCCTCTTGTTTGCTTCTTTCTACATCACGGCCACTCTTGATGTCTCAGATTCTCTGCATTTCGGGCTGATACAAGCTCAAGCTGTCCTTGCCTGGTGGCTAGCTAGAAACAGGCCTGCCCCCTCTGCCGTCGGGCACTGCCTCGTAGATTTATGGGGGAGTCAAGGGTTTTATTTGTGAGCTGGCGCTCGCGGACTGGCCATGAGCCAAGAGAACCCTTTGGAAGCAATCTTCTCTTCTGTGGCCTTGAAATTGTTTGCATCCACACCATTAACCCTAGCCTCCCCAATTTTGCCTGTCTGAGGCAAGATCAACTGCTCGTTGTCTCATCACATCACAGCGCCGCATTGTATTCTCAGCCTCAGCTCCATTCTCCAAGTCGAGGGAGTTGGAGTTTAATGCCAACCCCCCTTCTCCATAATTTTTTGGGTTCCCGAAATCCCTTCCGCGCTATTAGTACAGAAGCCGCATGGGCATGAGCTGTACTGGGATACCCGTGGCGGCAGACACAAGCTGCTGGGACCTGTTATTGCCAGGATCTCTGTCATTGAGAGCAGGCAATTGCATTTCGAATCGCGCTGGAAGCATCATGGAAAGTAGATCGTCATTCTTTCACATTAGTTCAGAAAAGGAAAAAAGCCCTCTTCCCAGAATCACGCAGTGATGCAGGTCAGCTCGATATCCTTGTTGCAGGGTCGTCGTTAGTTGCTAGCCTTATCGCGCAACCTCTGACGACGCTTCAAACTTCGTGCAGATGTATGCGCTGATGACATGGGACGAATCAGTCTGACAATATTATTTCGTACTTCATACATCTGCGACGCGTCTAGCCATTGGGACAGACCCGGCGCGTCCGTCCCAATTTCCCAGATGCAGACGCGCCTGCATCGTACCCTACTTACTCCTTCGTCCTTGACTCCTTACATACGACTACATTACTTCGTACATACGTCCAACCCTCCAGTGCAGCAACAATGATGTACCTTGCGTTGCCTTGCGTCGCTCTGCGTTGCCCTGCGTAAGCCCTAAAGTGTTTCCTCACAGAGTCACAGCTACGTTCTAATAGATTGATGCGCACTGCTGGCGCAAGGCACATGCGCGCGGATGCAATCCTTACAAGGGAGCTTTGACTGTCTTCATCCCTAAACATGGTAACATGGGAAGTTCCTCTGTTCACAATTTGATAAGATCGAAGTCTTGCAAGGCAGTGAAGTACCAGAGTTCGCATTCGCAAATTGCTTCGACAACATCCCACATTTTGGTGGCATACCTCGGTGTAGGACGCCAAACATGGGGGCGCTAGGTTAAAGTATGGTGCAACTTCACAGGGGGCCCGATGTCCATGGCCTGGCCAGCGCTGCAGGGGATCTACGAGACTGCAACAGCAAACATGAAAGGATCCTCGGCGACTCTCAACCTTGGCTTCATGGACGCATGCCGAGCGCCCCACCCACCCCAGCGACACACTTTGACGCAAGCACGCACGTTCGAAGTAACATCATTGATGGAGAGGCAAGGGTAATAATCCGTCGGTGTTCAATAACAGCTCCCATTTAGGAGGGGGATTCTCACGAGGTCCATCTTCCGTATCTTGAACGGACAACACGGACCGATCCGGATCGATTTGCCCTGCGAGTAATAACGGATGTCACTAGTCGTCTTCAATACTTTCATTTAACATTAGCTCGCACGATCAAGCCGCCACATGGAGATGGCTCTCTACTCCGTAGCTCTAGGAAAGCTTGACGGGGCACGCGTTGTGGAGACCGAAATGTCCTGTAGCCGCCTTTGACCACCATCATCAAGACGCGGCAGAGTGGGGAGCGGGGACAGGCTCAGCGAGTCAATTACTCGGAATAACAAACGAAATGAAGCATCTGACCCGAGATCCTTTTACTCATGAAGTGGCCACTTCGTAATGGTTACCAGCACACCTTATCAGTTGATATTACAGCTGTCTAGTGTACATGACTACGGCGGCGTACACGGAGTGTACTACTCTTCCTCGGGGTGTAGACGGGACGCTATCCTGGAAAGAATGGGGCCCCGACGTCAGTGATCGAATGTACGAAGTAGGACAGGACGAGAAGAAAGGAAGGCGAGAGAAGAAAACAAGAGGGATAAAAAAGCAAATAGGAAAAGGCGGTGGCATGGGAAAGGAAAGGTAAAGGGCCTTGACCGGGAGGTGTTGTACAAGCAGGATCGGTCGTATGTGGCGCAAAGAAGCAAGGAGCGACAGAGGGGAAATTGCGATGCCAGCAGGAGAGAAACAACTCTACGAGGTCTTCAATGTGATTGTTGGGCGGGAAAACGTGGTGCGAGTCGTAGCTGGACGTGGCAAGACCGGCTTGGAATGTGGGATGGATGAATAGGGATGTGAATATAGGTGAAGCTATCAACTTGTGAATAGGGATGCAGACGCCAGAGGCCTGTCTCTTTTGTAGTATTATTGCCCGAGACTGGCTCGTCAATCTTGCCGGTTCTGGATTCCTGTTTGCTTCACACCACACGAGGCCGGTCGTTCGTTCCCAAACCCAGGGAGAGTATCGATCAAGCAGTTTCCCGCGCTCGCAGGAGTTGGCTCGAGCCAAGATGCTAGGCAATGCGCACGATGCGCTTGCCAGCCAAGCCGGCTGTACAAGTACGCAAGCTATAATTTTTTTCCCGGTGGAGTTGGGGCTCAATATGTAAAGCAGTGCTGTGCAGTGCACGCACTGATCAAAGGGAGTTGGAAGTTGGGGCTCGCATTTCCAACAAGACGGACACATTCGAAGCAGCGTGTCGTTTACACGGCAGGAATCACTTTAACATCACATGTGATTCCATAATACCGGTATTGGATACTGAAACCTGCCACGATACTGTCCCTGCCACTTCTCTGCTCCCGGTCCCTCTTAGATTCGCTTCATCGTCCTGCTTAATCTTATTAACTTCCGTTCGCGAAAGGAGTGACTGACCCGTTGCCCATCTTGCAGAGAGAAGGAGGGTCGGCTCCACGGGGTGGGACAGGGTTCTCTGGAAGCGACCACAAGGGTCGATCAGATCCTCCTCCTCGATCAGGCAGGAGGTTCTGCTGGAGCCGGCGGGCTGAACGGTATAATTCACACCCGTGACTGCTCTTGGGGGTGGTCGGCCGAGGTCCACGACCAATGTGGTATGAATGAAATGATACCGCGAACTGCACTAGCCTTTTGGCGGGTACCTGTTGAGGGTTCGGAAGCACTGTTGAGGATGAAAGACGAGGGCTGGTTGTGTCGAGCGGGACGATGAAGGTCTCGGTGTCGACTTCCCACCTCCTTGTTGCGCCTCTCCACAGAATCCTTTGGCCGGAGTATTACGTCCCAGGTGGGCTTCCCACTCCCACTCTGCTTCTTGGTGTATCACTCACCACCCCCCGGCCCTTGTCGACGACGAGGTTGGCTTGTAAAAGGAGGGTGTTTGACGGCCTGGATGGTGTGCAAAACAGAAACGGAACTCCAGAAACGCGGGGCGGAAGAATGTGAAGACATTGCTCAGGATATGATACGCCATTCTAAATCGCGGCTATCCAGCGAGACGCATCTACGCCTCGCATACAGCAGCATACACGCACAGGATGTACAAGCAATGCAAAAGCTTTCTGCTCGTTTCGCTTCGGCCCTGTGGAACAACTGCAACTGGTGGACTGGCAGGAGCTTCAATCAAGTCGAGCCGGGCGCATAATGGAATTCACAGATCTCTGCTGTTCTTGTCGTTACGATTGCAACCTCAAATCAGCTCAAGGACCTCGAAGAGTGGGTGTTCCCCCCCTCAATGTTCCTTGTCCTTCCCCCGCATCTACAGTTGGTGATCCAATCACTAACACCACATCCATTGGTGCGATGTAGTAATTTGATGGCGGGCGTGAGCAAGCGAACGAAAAGACCATAATACGAAGTAGATCTGGCCCGCAGTCATTTACAAGTAGCTCCGCAATCGTTGATGATCATGTACGAAGTATGTCATGCTTCAACATCTTCGCACCCTGGTACTTTTTCTCCTGGTGCGGATTCCGCATTCCCCAGTTGTGACGCTGGATTGCGTCCGTCCCGTCCCATTATGCCGCCCATCACGCCGCCCATCACCAGTGGATCCACAGTGATGGATCTATTGTTGATGGTATGGTTGGGAGTTTTCGAAAATAAAACTAAGAAAATCCTTCTTTGGTTACGCCGCACCTGTAAGACACACGAGTTAGAAAGACGGAAGGAAGCGGAAGACGCACATCTTAGTCTTATTTCTGCTTTGGATCTTGGTACTCCCTCTCCTTCCTCAAGAGGCCCGCTCGGGGTCGGCCGGCCGGCAATACTACCTCTATCCTTGATCCCATCACACACCCCAACCTCACCCCCTCTCATCCGGGGGGATTAGCATCCACTCTTTAGGTCTTGGCCTCGCCTTTGCTCTGCTGATCGCAAGATGCGAACTGCGCTAAGTTTTGAAATTTGACCGCCTGGCATCAAGACTCGGGAAAAGAACTAGGCATGGCATTGGCAGGATGGAGCTCAGCCTGGAGAAGATTCCCCGCTAATGGCTATCCGTTCATCCAGGGGCTGAGTGAGCGAGAGAGGGGTGTGGGTATGGGTGGCAGGCGGAATAGACTCCAGGATCGACGACGGAAGCCTTGGCTATCCGGAAAGCGGGTAGGAGAGGGGAAAACAGAGAGAGAAAACAGAACAGAGAACTCACGGCAAGTCTCAACATTTGGCTCGAGCTCAACCTGCGCCGGCTCTTGGCTCTGAGCGGATACGGTGGTCTAGCGGTCTACCTGATACCTCTCACCCCATTCGACAACGCCAAACCTACCTTGGGCCAGCGTTCCTTTGAAGTCTCTCCTCCGTCCTCACCCGAGTTTTGAGCAGAATAATGAAAGGTGCAAGGACCCGCTCTGATCATCACTAGGGGCGGGAACGATTATGTTTCAACGATCGAGCACACGAGCCCACGGTTTACGTTTACCACGACACCACGCTACGCTATAACTTGGCTTGGTGCATTGCCATGCCATGGCGGGTCTGTGCCCTGCCTGAAAAAGACTACCACACCATTTCATGTGGATGCTGGATGTGGATGTGGATGTGCGGAGTTACCCACAATAGCGCCTTCAAGGATCAAGTGCCACTCCGGCTTCAGCGCGCTCTGAATTTTTTTTTCTCTCTTTTATTACGAAGGCGTCGAGACTCAATATATTGGGTGGGTGGCATACAAAGTACGAATGCGAAGAGAGGGTCGGCAGAGGCTGGGGACTCTCGGCGCAATCGAGAGCAACTCTGCCGGGGAAGGTGCTTGTGTCGGGGAGAGCGAGGCGAGTGAAGGGGGCGCTTCTCTCGCGAATAATCATCGACCTCTCTAATCGACCCATACCACTTCATTTATTACTTCCCCCTCTTATCCTGACACCCCCCTTCTTTAATGGACTGTTCCCTTGTTCATAGTAGCCGTAGCATTATGATGTGGCGGCCAAGCTGGCAGAGGCCCTGGTACAAAACGGAAAATATGAGGGAAGGGAGGAGAGGGGGAGAAGAAGAGGGGGAAGACTGGTTATTGAGGTATACTCGGTTTGGTGGGAATTAAAAAGACCAACACAAGGTAAATTGTGCAGTGTCGTAGTGGTGGCCGCTGCATGACAGAGATCAACCCCAGGTTTAAGGCTGGTCCTGTAATTGCAAGTGCATGAACCCTTCAAGCTGGGGAGTGGGAAGTCTTAATGCAGCTCAGATATACTGCCAACCGTTCTGGGTCCCGGGGTAAGCCCTTGAAGGGGGGGTCAAAGCCTGGCCAGAAGAAAGCGGGAGTTGCGACTGTGATTGAGCAATCTTGAAGGGGATGAGAAACGAAATAATACTTTTCGTGTACTGCAATTTCTCTCTCTCGTTCTTTTTGGCCATACCCTCTTGCTCTTCCTGTCAATATCGCATGCCCGGTGAATATAGCCTTCTCAGGAGCGAGGGTTCCATTTTATCCTATCCTAACCGAGACCGCGAGCTCGTACTCGTGCCTCGAAGAGGGCCCGATCGCCAGAGACGAGAGTCCCTGTGACAGATACAAGAGGGGAATCCAGTATCCTCTTTATCATTGATTATGGGACCTCCTTTCGTTGGACTTGAATGGGGTGAGAGAATAGGGGAATAAGAAGAAAAGAAAGTGGTGTATGGACGAGGAGTAAGAGATAGACTGACTGACATCCTTCGGAGCACACTCAGTCAGGTTCTCTCTCTCTCTCTCTCTCTCTCTCTCTCTCTCTCTCTCTCGATAGCCCCCTCTCCCTTTCCCATCCCCAGATATTGGTCCGCGGGCTGCCCGCGTCATCCCGGATGGATATTACACATTGCAGCCTACAACGGCGAGGGACATATACAAGCTTCACAACATCCCACATACGCGGGCTCGTATAAAGGGGTCAGCTGGGAAGTGGAAGACGGAGATGGCCAGATAATAGAGGGAGAGTTAGGCGTGGAGAGGGCGCAGTTGCGGGCCGTATCTCTGTTCTATGTATTCTGCCTCTACTTTCTGTATCATGCTGCTGAGGCATGATGTCTTGAGAAGAGGGAACAGAGCTCTATCTTAGCAAACGTCGTTTTGACTGTTTTGCATCTCGGTTGTTATATTTAAACCGGAGCTTTATCAAGGCTGCTTTCCACAGTGGGTACCATATTCCTCGATGCTATACATAATCTATTATCAAAGGCTAACCTACCTAGCCGCAGGAATATAACGAAAAGGGGGGATGGGAAGGGGATCACTCCCGCGTGAGATTTGGCAAGCAAGCGAGCCAAGCGGAGGAAAGAGAGAAAAAAGCAGAAGATTATAGACTGAGGAGGGACGGGTGACTCTCGAAGGGAAATGCTTCTCGACTCGATCCACTCGGCTCCAGCCTGTGTCGCTGCTGCTTTGTCTACTGTCTCGAGCCAATCTTGTATCTGATTGTGTCTAGCAGAAGTAGCAAGCAAGAAACTGCAGCAGAAGCAGAAGCATGCAAAGCCTCGTTAAGTAGACAAATGACGGCAATGATGCGCAGCGAACTGAAAGGGACGGCAAGAGGGGAAGCGGTTGGCCCCTCATGTGAAGGGACATATTACCCGAGGATAACTTCAAAATTCCGGGGCAAGTCGGTAGATTGCGAAGTGGGCTCCGGGTTTAGTCTTCGTTCCTTCTTGACCGCTCTGGCATACTAACTCGACCGTTTTGTTGTTACTTCATATGTCGCGCTGGATTATTTTTTTGTAGATTTTTATATATAGTAATAGAATGGTGAGGTCGTTTTACATCCCCAGAAAGAAAAATGAAGATAGTGTGGGATGGATCATTGATGCATATGTGAGATAAAGTGTGCAGGTGCGGGAGTGAGAGTGGTCTAGTTTCGATGTGATGACTTGCTTGCAGGCTGCTGGAGATGAACCTCATCTCTGGGACAATTGATAGCTTCAATGTTCCATCCAAAGCGAAGTGAGTCTAGCGCTGGTGCTGGCGATGATATCATTTGTAATTGATGGAAAGAGCGAAGGAGGAGTTGGATTTGGATCGATGACGAAGTCGTTGAATTTGTCAGCTTTCGCACTTGCAGTTGCCGTGTAATTGTTAGTTCACAACAACGAACATCGAGCTTCACGATCGCGGCCGATATAAAAACACACAAACTAGAGGATCCCTTCATCTTAAACGGACTGTAAAATCTTGGGTTCGGCTCAATCCAAAGTCGCTTCACCCCAACTCACTTTTCAGACTCCAGTTCTCACTCACTCTCTCACAATGAAGGCAATCGGTATGACCCTTCTCCCCTACCTACCGAACCCCTCGTCCCCAACTAACTTAAGCTCCATAGACATCAAAGGCGGCTCCGGCCCCCTAGAATCCCTCTTCATCAACCCAGACACCCCCACCCCCGTCCCAGAAAAAGGCCAGGCCCTCATTCGCGTCAAGGCCTTCGGCATCAACCGCATGGACATCCTCCAGCGCAACGGCCGATATCCCGTGCCCCCGCAGGCCCCCGCAACGCTCGGCGTCGAGTTCAGCGGCGTGGTGCATTCTCTCGGACCCCGGGACGAGGCGCACGAGGATTCCGGCCGCCATAGGTTCGAGGTCGGGGATGAGGTGTTTGGCTTGGCGTATGGTGGTGCTTATGCCGAGTATATCGCTGTGAGCACTGGGATGTTGCTTAGGAAGCCGAAGAGTATGTCTTGGGAGGTGGCCGCTGGGATCCCGGAGGTAAGATTTCTTGTTTCTTCTTCTTCTCTTTTGCCACTTCCTGGTTCGGGATAAAGGCTGACGAAACCACCCCCAAGACCTGGATCACCGCAACCCAAGCCCTCACCCTCATCAGCGAATTCTCCCAAGGTAAATCCATCCTCTGGCACGCCGGCGCCTCCGGCGTCTCCACAGCCGGCATCCAACTCTCCCGCCGCCTCGGCGCCTCCCAAATCTTCGCCACGGCCGGCTCCCCCGAAAAGACCGCCTACATCCAATCCGAGCTCGGTGCTACGGCCGCCTTTAACTACCGCACCGAGGACTGGGTCCAGGGCGTGCGGGACGCCACGGGCGGCAAGGGCGTCGATGTTGTCGTCGACTTTGTCGGGGCGGATTACTTCCAGAAGAACATCGACGTCGTGGCGAGGGATGGAAGGATCGTTTTGTTGGCGCTGTTGAGCGGTGGGAAGATCGAGGGGGGCTTGGATATCGCGGCTGTGTTGTATAAGAGGGTTAGGATTGAGGGGAGTACGTTGAGGAGTAGGGATGAGGAGTATCAGAGGAGGTTGAGGGATGCGCTGGAGGAGTATATCCCGGATTTTGAGGAGGACAAGCTGAAGGTCGTTATTGATACTGTTTTGCCTTGGGAGGAGATCCAGGAGGCGCATCGGATTATGGAGGGGAATAAGAACAAGGGCAAGATTGTGTGCACCATACCGTGGGAGTAAAAGAAAGTTGGCTCTGTCGTCTAGATATTTCAAGGATTCAATGCATCGCCTCGAGTTGTATCACCTCGTTGGCGAGGAAGAAAAAAAACTGTCATACAATCCCAGCGTGTTATGGACAGAGGAGAGAGAGTGAGTGAGCGAAGAGAAGAAAAGAGAAGAGGAAAAAAGAACATACGGAACTGATCAGCCCCCCGATCGCGCCGCGACACCCGGAATCCATATATGCGAGCCTAGAATACATGAGGGAGTCCAGGTCTTCATTAATCTCGTAACACATCCACCCCAAGTCATCCTCCTCCAAGTCAGCAAGACGAGCATGTGCATGAAACTGCTCTCTCATTACAAAAAAAGAGACCTCATCCTCATTCCAATCCCAATCCAAACAGCCCCTTTCCCGCTCAATCTCCTCCCCGCCCCCTATAGTTACCCATCTTCTCAATAGAGCTCATAATACCACTCCGCGGCCTCGGAAGCCCCCCTCCAATCCCGTTACTCCTGGTCCGCTCATGCACCGCAGAACGTCCAATCTTCGACTCAGCCGCAGCGTATGATCCGGGAGCTCTCAGTCCCGACTTCGTAGCACTCCTCGGCCCCTCAGGCATAGACATCCGCTTGGAAGCCGGCGTCCTCAGGCCGGAAGGAATCGTGCCCCGCGATGCTGGCCTCGCCGGCGCCGGTGCCGCGTGGTGGTTCTCATGCGCGGGCGCGGGAGCGGGAGTGGGAGTGGGAGCCACGAATGTCTGCTGCATGGCCATGAGCTCCTCGGCGACCTGCACGAGCTCACCCTTTTCGACGCGTTCCTGCTCGAGGAGCTGGCGCAGCTCCGAGTTATCGATCTTCACCGTCGACACGACGGCTTCCAGCTTCTCAATCTCGGCCTCGAGTTCCTTGATCTGTGCCGAATCCCTGGCCAGCTGCGCCTTGCGCTCCTCGTCGAGGGCGACCTGGCTCGGGTCGACGCGTGTCATGGTGGCGTCGCGGCCGAGGCGGAGCTTCTCGTTGTCGTCGGCGAGGTCCTCGATCCTGGCCTCGAGCTCGCGCACGCGCTTCTCCCATCTGTTCTCGTAGCTCTTCTTGAGCGCTGCCACCTTCGTCTCGTGCTTGCTCTTGTACAGAGCGTGGAGCTCGCGCGCCACCCTCTCGACGGCGATCTCGACCTCCTTGGCCGTGGACGAGCCATTGATGTGAGTCTTTTCGCCCGCCGCCGCTCGTTCCCTCTCCTCGGTGGCCTTGCCGGCCTTCATGCCCGCGATTTTGCTCTCGGCCTCTTGAGCCATCATTTCAGCAGCCTCGCGTCGCTTCTCGCTCTCGTCTAGTTTAATCTCGAGCTCCTCCCTGTCGCGCTGATTCAGCACAATCTCGTCCTTGACCTTCCTGAGCACCGTCTCCATCTCGCGACCTCTCTTCTCCCATCCGTCTTTCTCGGCAGAGAGGTGCACCCTCATCGACCGCTCCTCGCGTAGCTGCTCCATGCTCTCGCCGGCTCGGCGCTCAGCATCAGCCACCGCCGTCTTGAGGGATTGCACTTCAGCTTCCTTGCCGCTAAGCGTGGCCTTGAGACTGCTGATTTCCGAAAGGAAATTGGATTTGAGGCTCTCGAGCTCGCGGGGCGTGATGCTGGGGATGCTGCGCGGCGTGGGCATCGGCGGGATATCGAAATCGATGAGGTTTACCGAGGAGCGGGCGGGGGTCGTCGGGTCGGCAAAGTTGGGTGCTGTGCGCGACGGCGGGAGGGTTCCCGCATGGGTGGGCGTCTTTTGTGGGAAGCGGAGCTGTTCGGTGAATTCCATGAGGAGATTTGTCGTGTTGCCGGATTCTGGTATGGTCGCGGGGGGGTTGGCACGGGGCGTACGGACGTTTGCTTGCAGAGTGGCGTCTCCCATTAGGGAATGCCTCATGGGGCTATTATGCAGATTCGCAAACATGGTCATGCTGGGAACGGCAGAAAATGCGCTAAAGGTGCTGATCATCGTGTCATCCGGGCCGGCGGGTTCGTCGTGAAACTCGTGTATGGTAGCCGCGGCGCCAGATCCAAAATTCACGGTATTGTCATCGTCGTCTTCGACGGGGCTGTCATCATCATCCTCAAATATCTGAATGGCCCTCTGCAGACCGGCATTCTCCCTCAAGGCCTCATCAATAGTCAATGTCCTCTCCTGAACTACGGGCTTTGGTGTGGCCTCGACGTGGGCACCAGGTACGCTAACTCTGATGGGAAACCTCTTGACAGGCGAGAGTACCTTCCTAGGGCTCCTCATCGACGCCGCTGCGGCTGCAGCTATGGGTGCAGTGGCAGGGGAATTTCCTGAATCGGGTGTGGAAACAGAATCGGGCGTTGCGGTCTTCGATCTCGCCTCGGTGAGGATTTTGAGGGGGGACAGCTCGGTTCCGGAAAGTACGCGCGAATGGCGCGCCGTCTTGTTGGGCGAAGGGGACATGATGTTTTCCTTGTTGGAGAGGGAGGGGAAGGAGGAGGAGAAGGAAGAGGAGAAGGAGGAGGAGAAGGAGGCGTCGTGGACGTTGAGGACGTTGACCAAACCTGGAATTTCCGAGCCAATTGACGACCCCTGGATGTGGTGGTTGGCGTTGGCGTGAGACGCCTCGACGGTTGTGGTCGTGGAGGCCGTCACCTCGTATTTTGAACTGTAGACGGCGGTGTGGCGCTGACTCGTCGAATGCTGCTGCTCTAGCTGATGTTGTTGTTGTTGTTGTTGCTGTGATGCTGCGATGTTGAGAAGCGAGTCTTGTGACGGAGATAGCGGAGTGGCCATTGATACCATTAGTGAGTTAATGGAAGTGGTGGTCATCAATTGTGTGTTGTGTGGCCCTGATGATTTTAAGGGGGAAAATTCAAATTATCCTAGGGACTGGATGAAATGCAACAGGGATATTGATGGATCGATCTACGCTTAAAGCAGACGGGTCGAAAAAAAAGGGAGAGCAGAAGGGAAAGGGAGAAGAAAAGGATCGGTGATCAAATTCAAACCCCTTCGGATCTTCGTTGGTGGAGGCTTCAAGTTTGGCGCGTCGAGACTTGGGATATTAGTTTGGAACTAATATTTCGGAGGTGGACTGATGTTTATTATATTTTGTTCTTGTTCTGTTTCTTTTTCTTTTCTGGACCTTCAAGGAGGAACGATGACGATGATGGGTGACGGGTGATGGCTGATGGCTGATGGGTCGCCGTTGCCCTGTCGAAGTCCGTAGTATGACGAAGTACGAAGTACACTGCTACTTGCTGCTTGTAGCCACATACTTGCATTGATCAATCCAATCCGAGGAAGGAGCACTGGATCAATTGGGCCATCGACGAATTGAGTTCGAGCTTTCCGCGCTGTTTGGCGTGTTGGCGTAGCAACCTTGACCACTGAACCCCACATCGCCGTGGTAATCGTGAAGTACAGTTGTACCTGTCTTACGAAGTCGTGTACACGCCGAAGCCTTCATCTGCAGTGAGAACGCCTGGCATCAACTGGCCAGGGTCAGGGGCATGCATGCTCCGAAACGAAACGGTCCAGGGCCCGGACCAGAGTCTAGGACCCTGAAATTTAACGGCAAGTGGAGTATCAATCGCCGAAATTCGCTTGAATGAGATCACTAAATATTACTTTATACAATTGAGGAATTTCCTAACGAGTTTTTTTTCTATGGTTAAGGTCGTGCTATGTGTGTGTTCTTGGAAACTAGAAATCTGTAAAATAGCCGACCTGGCATGCAAAGACTAACTGCGAAGGCTGACTGTCGTTTGTTCATCCCGTTAAGCTCGACATTTCGCCGATGAGTGCTCACCAACTCAGTCGCCCTTATGGCCAAGCGGTAAGGCGTTTCACTCGTACTAGCGACATGAAAAGATCCTCGGTTCAAATCCGAGTGAGGGCATAATCTTTTTTTACTATTTTTTTTCTTCTTTTTCTTTTCTATTGCCTTTTTATTTCCTTTGGTCGTGCATCCTGTCAACTCCCAGGCCGATGGTAACGCGTAGAACCTACCGCCTGGTGGTCTACGTCGAGACGAAGTCAACCGTGAAGCTGTCAAAAGGCATAGGTTTGGAACCCTCCGATGCATGGGCCGGACTGCCACCGTCTGGAAATCGGGTACAAGTGCGGAGTACTCAGAAGTATCCGCCGATGCAATCACATTGTTTGGACCTGTTCCTTTGAACGCTGAAAGCTAGTAACTAATATAATGGGAACGGTAGATAGGAGGGTGGAAACTATTAAGGCCGTGTAATTGGCCTCTCCCCTAAAAACGAGGCGACATTAACCTGCAACTATTACTTAGGTGGTAAAGAGGGAACGGCATTCTTTTGGGACACTGAGGAGCTATTCATACTGGGACACGGACATGATTGATGTTTTCGGTAGGCGAAAGGTGGATTGCCTCTACATCATTTGATTACGGTTAGGCTCCTGGAACCGAGTTACCCACACGTGGAGGCACACACTTCTGCAGACAACAACTGGAGACTGTGTTGGAGTCATATAGTTCCTAAAAGTTGCGGGCCATGCCATTCACTTTGTCCCGAGTACGTGCAACAGCGATCCGACTGCTTGGCTTTGACCGTCGTTGACTCAGTCTCCGCTTCCCTCTGTTGACTTAGACGTTGATTTGACAAATTCGCCTTGGATTTCGTTGAATCTCTTCTCTGTCCAGTCGAAGACGTTGTCATACTTGAACCCTTTGGAGCAGAATAGGCGGCTGAAAAGCTGACGAAGATATGCATAGTCAGGTTCATCTTCGAAGCGTAAAGCTCGCGTGTAGTTGATGTACGTGGCGAATTCGACCTCGCCCGCCAATCCTTCGCAGAGCTCTTCCCCAGAGAGATCCATCTTCTTGTCTTTAATCACACCTTCCCTCTCGTCACCCTGCAGACCCTGCCAGGGCAAGGAGCCGCGCAAAAAATACAAAAGCGTATATCCAAAGGACTCTAAATCATCCCCCCAAGACTGCTCTTTGTTGCATTAGTAAATAGGCGGGAATCGTGCTTGATATAATACATACCTTTCCCATTATGATTGTTAATGCTCGCATAACGTCTAGTGCCAAGCAATGTCCGAAGTTTGTTCTTCCGCTCCAACTCTGCCTGGCTAAACTCTTCGGCCAGGCCGAAGTGAATCGTGTATAGGACGTTGCCTTGTTGACCGACGCCCATGACAAAGTTTTCTGGCTTGGTGTCACGATGAAGAAAGCCCTTGGAGTGGATGTATTCGATTCGAGAGATGGCCTGATCCGCAATGAGGAGGACAGTCTTGAGCGAGAACTTCCGGCCGCAGTAGTTGAACAGATCCTCGAGCGATGGGCCGAGAAGTTCCTGAGCGAGCACGTAGTATTCACACTCCTGTCCGAACCAAAAAAAAACCGTGGTATCCCTACTCCCCCGGCCAGCGCCTTGTACGTCTCCGCCTCAATTTCGAGTATTCTTGGACCTTCGCTGATGTGCGAGAGCTTCAGAGCTACCTCCTCGCCGGTTTGATTATCGGTTCCTGAGTCCTAGTGAGCCTTGGTTCAATTGCTAGATCTGGGGAAGCGCACCACAATAGACGACTCCGCCGCCTCCCGCGCCGATTTTCCGGTCAACGCGGTATCTATCGTTGATAATTATGTCCTGGAAGAACGATCAGAATATAGGCCTCTCAACTTAGAGGGAGCTGTAGTTCAAACCTTCATATTGGACGATGCGAGGCAATAATGGCAAAATGACCAAAACGTAGAGGACGAGAACTTGTAAGAGGATGAAGCTGCTCCCAAGCTCGCTCTCACTGCTCGGCAGACAAGGACAGTTATATCCTTAGAACTGTCTCCACCAGCTGTGAAACGGACCTATGGCGGGCCATTCCATTGCATCTTACCCCAGCTTCATCTAAATTTGGAAGATTCTTTGTAGGGTTGGCTCGCCGCAGCTCCCCATATCCGTGAGCCAACCAAACATGCATGCATTCCAACAAGCATGGCGTGCATTCCCGACTCATACATTCCCAGACCGAGACCTGCAGCGCCAGATCGGGTTCCTTCCAGCATCATTTGAGTACCCCTCAAACTTCTCTCCTCTTGACCTCATTCTACGCGATGGCGCTCATGGAGAAACCGCAGAAACGAAAGGCACCCTGTGCTGGCGAGGCAGCGCAGGATGATGGAACGGTAAAGAAACAACCCGCGAACAAGCCCGTTCGAGACCACCATATATCGAAGAGGATGAGACTTCATGCCAACGAACCATTGCGGGCGAGAAAGTAGTCCAATTCGACAGATGACTACAACTTCCCCCCAGCGTTCTGGGATAGGCTGTCGAAGGTTTGGCTCACGCAGTGTACCCTGAGAGAACTCGACCGTCGAAACAACTTACGTCCTGCTTCAAGAATCACGAGGCCTGAAGTTTGTCCCCGGAATCTTGCTCAATTAGCAAGTCTCGGTCCGGATCTTCGTCATCTTCGATGGGTAAGTTCTTTGTGTTTTTTATATTGATCTTCAACTAATATATTTGATTAGTATGCCGATCCAACGGCCGTTGCACACAGCATGAATCCTAGCCTCTCTCCTGCGTCACAAAGTCTACTGACGCAGTCAACACATTCGACGAGCATTTCCCCCAAGCCCAGGGAGTCGTCTACATACGATGGACATCTTGAGCAGCCCCTCATCGACCGGCTGCCGACCCCTCATGAGCCTCCAGATCGTTCTGGACACCTAACCTCTGGAGATGTCGATGATTCCTTTCAGCGACACATTGCCGGAGCGGATGATGAAGAGAGTTCCATTTCCCGGCATTTGTCCACGGGAGATGATTCCCCAAGAGCGGGGCCGAAGAACTATAGCACTAGGCGTTAGTGATCCATCCATTGCTTTTTGCGCCGAGCTTCATGTTGAGCTTCAAGGGAATGTCTTTTTTTTCTAGGAAAAGGGCTGTATGAATCTTTTGACTTCGGATCGCACGATTAAATCCTCAGGCGGAGATGTCAGAGGATGATATTTAGGACTGTAGGCGAAAGCAGCACTACTGATGAGCCTCTGGGAATGGGGACAGGTTGCTGTTACTGGTAAATTGCATTTGAGATTATAGAGCTACCAGCCAAGAAACTAGTTTGTGTGCACTCCATCTTCCAGGAGCTTCAAAAAGCGACAGGTTGGGTCTTACTTAAGGTAGTCGGAGATCTTGTTACGATAGATGCCCCGGGTGATGGTAGTACTGTTGTGGCTAGAAGCGTTGTCATTCAGTTCTGACGATGGTTAGTACTGTAATTCCCAAGTAATATTAGTAAAGTTATAATGAGGGAGGATGATCGTATTCTCTATCTATCTACATATTCCGGCAGGAACTGTCATCCCTGAGGTACTACCCGATCAGTTGTAGCGACGGGCAGTTCTTCTTTCCTCTTCTTCTGGTCAGTTGTGACGGTCTGCCATGGTGAGTTCTGGCGGTGGTGGGCTGTGACAGTTACGAGAACTGAGAGATCTGCCGGCGACCTTCGCGGCCGAATGGTAACTCGGATTAAGAATTAGAGAAAATTCTGGAGTTCTGTCGACATATACTTTCGGTGGTAACCATACACACCATTCAATTTCCTTTCAGTTCTGGACAGTATCTCACTTGCAATCCCCCAACGATAAGCCTACTATTCAAAATTGATCAATTCAAAAGCTATACGTGAGTAAACACACTCTAACTACAACTTCGCCCTCAACTCCACAGGACGATGACTCGCCCCCTTCACCGCGAAGTACTCCTTAACCTTAGCCTTCGCAACCTCCACAACCGCGGCGTCCTCCACCGTCGACGGCACGGTCACAGGCTTGTCAACCTCTCCATGCACCGCGTTCTCCACCAGGTCCCTCAGCACGCGCCTCAGCGTCTTGCCTGAGCGCGTCTTGGGAATCATGCCCCTGCCCTGGATGATGCCGCCGAGCGTGGCGATGGCGCCCACCTGCGTGCGGACGAGGTTCTGGATCTCGGCCACGAGCTTCTTGTCGGGCACCGCGGCGGTAGGGTGGTCTGATGTGAGGAGCGTCACGAAGGCGAAGGGGAGCTGGCCCTTGAGCTCATCGGGGATGCCGACGACACAAGCCTCCGCTACGAGGGGATGGTTGGTAATGGCTTGCTCGATGCTTCCTGTGAACACAACATTGTTAGACTCGGTCCGGTGTAGGTGAGAGAGAGAGATAGAGGCAACTTACCGCTAGACAAGCGATGAGCGCTGACGTTCAAAACGTCATCATTCCTGGCCATAACATGAACATAACCCTCATGATCAATCCATCCCGCGTCACCCGTATCAAGCCACTGTCCATTAAACCGCTTCAGGTAGCCATTGTAGAACCTGTCCTCATCCTGCCACAGCGTCCTGAAACCCGTAGGCGCCAACGGCAGAGCAAGAACAATGTTACCCATCTCGCCCCTAGGAACCTCCTTGCCATGGTCGTCCACAATCCTAACGTCGAATCCAGGCATGGCTTTACCCGCGCTGCCAGGTCGGATCTTGGGAGGCGCGTGACCCCTCTCCTTTGTCTTTCTATCCTTGCCAGCGTGGGGGACGAGAGCTCGTCCCGTAATAGGCGAGCCGACCTCCGTCGACCACCAATTGTCAACGACGTGGGAGTCTATGGCGCCGTGCTTCTCCAACAGGTCCTGGTACATAGAGATGAGCGCAGGTTCGGACCGCTCGCCGGCGAGGAAAAGAGCCTTGAGGGTCCTAAGACCGCCGCGCTTGCCGATGCGGTCGATTTGCTTGTTCTCGGGGTCCTCGCGCTTGATGGCGCGAAGAGCCGTCGGGGCCGTGAACATGGTGGTCACTTTGTATTCCTCGACAATGCGCCAGAAGGCAGCTGAATCTGGCGTTCCGACGGGCTTGCCCTCATAGAGGACCGTCGCAGCTCCGGTAAGGAGCGGGCCATAGAGAATGTACTATACATGCGCGTGTAAGTGGTTTGTTCCATCTAAAATTCCAATGACAAGAGAGGAGACCAGGATCAAATTAAATGATTTCCAAAAACTTACCGAGTGGCCGACAATCCAACCGATGTCGCTGGCAGTGAAGGACACACATCCCGGACCATGGATGTGGAACAGATAGCTGATGGACAGATGCAACCCGACGGCGTGGCCTCCAGCGTCTCTCAAAACACCCTTTGGCGAACCAGTCGTTCCGCTGGTGTGGATAATGTAGATGGGGTCCGTACTCTTCACCGGTACACACTCCGCCTTGACACCCCTCGCCTTGGCGTCCTTAACCAGGGTAGCCCAGTCCCTCTCACCCAGCTGCTCATTCACCTGTGGCCAGGGCAGTTGGCGGCGCTGCCACACAAGAGTCCTGGTCGGCTTGTGCTTGGCCTGCCTCAGGGCCTCTTCTACCAAGGGCTTGTAAGGGATGGGAGGCTTGGTTCCGTCGATTCCGCAAGATGATGTAAGGATCACGACGGGTTCCGAGGCATCGATGCGCTGAGCAAGGGCGTTGGAGGCAAAACCACCGAATACAACGGCGTGAATGGCACCGAGGCGGTTAATAGCTAGGATGCCAATTATTGCAGCCGGAATCATAGGCACTGCGATCTGAATTCAGCTTTTTATTCATCCACATTTTCACGTATATAAGTATAGAAGACCGCTTCTTCCCAGACAAAACTCCCCAGGACAAACATCTGCTAGGCCACATTCGGGAAAGGGGGTTAAGGGAGCACTGTATTGATATGGGAGGAGACATACTGTAAACAAGAACGACATCACCACGCTTCACCCCCTGCTCCCTCAGCACACCGGCCAGAGTCTCGACCTCGTAAAGCAACTCCGCATAGGTGATGGTCTGCTTCGTGGCGGTCACGGGGCTATCGTAGTAGATGGCTGGCGCGCTCCCGTGACCGTCGTGCACGTGGCGGTCAACGCAGTTGAAACAGGTGGAGATCTCTCCATCCGGGAACCAAGTCCAGGTATCGTGGGTGACGCCGGACTTGAGCTTCTTCTTGGAAATCTCCAGGACGGAGGTGGGTTTCTTGTGCCAGTGGAGGTGATCGGCCTGGTGAGCCCAGAAGGTCTTGGGGTCGTTGAGAGAATGATGCAGGACCTCGTCCTGGAGATGATGCAAGTCTGCGCCACCAGCCATGGCTACGGTTGTAGAGACGAACGTTCTTCTTTGGACTGAAATCACCGCGTCAATTTGAAACTCTCTGGCACGACCGCCAAGATTCTTCGATTGGGGCAAGGGTTGTGGTTGTGTTCCGGAGCGATGAATTGACAAGCTGAGACGGGGTCTTCTATTGATATATATTGACTGGAGTGACCGAGTCAGCGAGAGTCTGGGAACTTTCGTCATCGCCATTTCAGTTCATTCCAGTCAACCGTGCCGTGGATCTGAGAACGGCCTGGGCCTGGGACCGACTTCGCCCTTGGGTTCTCTCCCTCGCGCTTTCCCCAACTTCCGTTTCCCCGCACGCCGAAGTTGCACACTTTCACGTTGTCAAGTCACTTCGTACAACTAGTGTTGTTTGTATAGTTCACAAGCAATTGACAACTCGCTGTACTTTTGCTGACCAAATTTCTAATAATAATTCGTGCTCCGTCACAAGATTCACGACAATCTTGGGCGGAAAACAGATAAGCGGCTTCTCCGCCTTTCTCCGCTCCCCCGGATTTCCTGATTCAGCCCCCGCGCTTTTCCCGCTTTCTATTTGCCGAGGGCGGTCGGCCCACGTCCGGCTGGGACTGAGGCAAGACTCACCCCACTCCAGAGGTCCGGGCGATGTCGCATTATCGTGTTATCGATACCGCGCTGATCTGCAGTCTGGACCCTTATTTCTTTTCTTTTTTCCTTTTTCTTTTTGTTTTATTAATCTTTTTTCCTATTTGCGTAGTGGTGATTTCTTAGTTCTTGCCGGACGGTGACTCATTTTTCAATTGGTGGGTCTTTTTCAAGAAATACGTACGAAGTAGTTACAGGGTGGAGGGGACTTTCAAGCCCTCCCTCCAGCTAAGTTAGTTGCCTCCGTCTAGCGTGGTCTACGATCCATTGGAACGAACATTGGGTATCAATTCGCCCCAGACAACTCTTGCCACAAGCTTAAGAGCTTGAAGTGAAGAAAATCATACTTGCTGAGCTCAATTGGCCTGTTCCAGCTGAGCGGTGCTCTTTTACTCAACATAGAAAGCTTGACGCCCCTCGTGGCAGTTCGGCACTAACACCAAGACCCTCGACCCTCATGTTCTCCATTGTCGCAATTAGTCGTCCCCACTCTACAGTACTTGCTAGCAGCCGCGGAGACTCGAACCTTGTGAAGGTATAAGAGCCGGAGGTGGGTCTATCCAGGTGTCCGAAGAGACACTCAGATATTGGGTCGTAGGCCAGGGGACATAACCGAGGAAGCAACTCCTATCCCTCTCAACATGTGCCTGGCAGCCCTGGCTCAAAGGTGGAAGCTAACATCACTTTCGGCTATTGTTCTGTCCCTGCCTACCTTAGCACCTCTGCAGCTTCTCCCGGAATAGGAAGTTAGACCTGGCGAAAACGGCGAATCCTGTGGCAGTAGGCAGGTGTGCGCGAGTTTCGTGGACGCGGGTTGCGTCTCCGAAACGCATTAGCGCTGAAACCCGGGAAAAATGTAAGCCAAGCCCCGTTGGCTTTGGGCAGTCAATGGCTCTTGCGTCACATGCCATGGCCATGAGCGTTTGAAGAAAACACCCAGCACCATCCCTGCCGCCGGTAGTTATCCGTGGAACCGGTAATAGTTGACCTTGGCTGCAGACCGGTAGTCCAGGTCTTGAGCCGTAGGACCGGATGCAGCCTCGTAGTTGGGCACAGTTCATTGTCTTTGCGCCAGCCTTGCGGCCCGCCGACCCGACTCTGATGCCTAACAGGGATCGAAGCGCCACATGACGTCTGCCCGTGTTATCGATGGCGATAGGAAAAAAAAATTAAAGAAAAAAAAATGGATTTTAGGAAAGGGCCCTCCTCCAGTCTCATCGCAAAATACCTTGATTCAACTGATTTCAAAGTCAAACATAAAAGGACGTGGTTCAGCTGACATTCCCATGGCATTCCTTCGACTTTGACCGGGAGAGACCGGCAGACTGTCTCCGCGATTTTGAATAATGCGGCCAATTCCCATGTGACTCTCTAGTTGTAGTCGAGCCAGCTTTCTACCATGGTGTTCTTTTCTACCTCAGTTTGGCAGTTGTCGGACCCATCCCTTCTCTTCCCGACCTCAGCATACTTCGTTCCGTCGTTCTTTTCCGGCTAGCCCCTGGTTTGTGGAATCTAGGAACTTCGGCCATGGTTTAGGAAGGAATCGTTGCCTTATTAACTGAGCGAGAGGGGCCAATTGTTTCTTCAGGCGATGATAACTGGGTCATGTTGGGGAGGAGCTGTGGCGATAGAGATTCCATAATATAGTCTCAGGATGCTTCTGATGAATACGTTAGTCCATTCACCATTCGCACAGAGACCTATAAAGCAGGAGGCAAACAGCCTCTTCAACTTGGAATCGTAGTAGCATTTCGACTTTTACATCGCCTCTCTCATTCCGGAGTCTGCTCTCCAAATCTCGTCACGAGACGAGCCAAAATCGAAGCAGGGAAAAATAAAAATAAAAAAGAAAGACGAATGAGGACCGGAATTGGGGCGATCAGGATCCCCTTTCCCCGAGTCCCCAAGCTGGCAGTGTTCCCACCAGTGTCCCGATTTGTATGCTCCCCATATTCGAATCGGGGAACATTTGGGGAATTCCGCCTGGTGGCGCCGCCACGGCCAATGGGGCCAACTTAAATGATAGAATTAGCGTATTTAGATTATACGATTATCTTCGTTGCTTGCTTGAGGCGAATGTTGTTGCTGTTTCAGTTCGTTTGGCGTGAGCATTGTTGATTCCTTTCGTGATAATTGTTGATGATCTCCTTCCAGCAATGACCCATTCCCAAACCATTTACGGTCACGTGATTGCGCGTCACTTTGGCAACCTGCCAAGGCGGATCTCGTGAAATGAAATATTGATGAAAGGAAAAGTGTCGTTCCGCGGTAACTTGAGACAGCCGAACAAGTAATAATACGCGTCTCATTCCATTCGAAGTATTTAGGCAACGAGAAACCCCTCTTCCATTTTTTTCTCAACTCGATCTTTTGCGACTCTGCCCATGTCAAGGATATTTACGCCCAGGACGTGAAAGAACCTCGGGTTGTGGTGGAGGGGCGACTCCTTAGGTTTATCCTGGTTCAACAAAAAACTCGAAATTTCAGAGGAAAACGGGGTTTGAATGAGAAAGAGAAAGGAAAAGAAAATCTGCGCATTTCGCTACATCTTATTCCTTCCTTGACTCTTAGCAATATCACCGATACCCTCTCGATCTTACCCCGAACACCGTATCCGAATCGTATCCAACACTGACTGCATCAACCCTAAAATCCTTGTTCTCGTTGACCCCTGGACGAAATCCGAAAAAAGCAAGAAGAACGAAGAAGAAATGCCGCCACCACCGCCACTACCCCTCCTTCCCCCAGGCGCAACCAAGCCCCTTCACCGAGGCGCGATTTACGACCCATGGAACAACTCTTCAACAGGCCACCAGCGCGCCGAATCATCCAGCGCAGGGACCCAATGGAGGGATTCGCGAAACGCGAAGCTCACGGCGCAATATGGGGG
>SJVG01000324.1:0-37306 GCA_034774675.1 Scedosporium minutisporum
GGGGGAGGGGAGGAGGGTTGTTACTGCTGATGAGCATTTGCAGATGAGGTTGCGGGCGAGTTATCTGGATCTGTATAAGGATTAGAAAGCCAGGGGTGGCTTTCGGGTCTTGAGGGAGATCACCTATGGGTAAGCTTGCTTGAAGAGAAGTTATCAGTTTGCTTGGCTTGCGTGTCGGATATGGATGCATAGTTCTAGCTTTCTAGATCGCCTGCGAGGATCGACACCCGTCCAAGGAATTGTATAAAAATGTCCGACTTATAGCTTATCTCCAATCCAACCCTAGTCAAAACTCTCCTCCAAAAAAGTATCCATCAACGGAACCCCAACTCCCGAAACACCCACTCCAAAAAGCGCCCCCAACCTCGATACCTGCGGAAGAGCCACATTATCCGATCAATGCTGTTCCGTATCACGACGTGCTGATCACGTTGGGATCTTGTTCTTGGTCCAAGCATATCTTCTCTTTTATTATTATTGAGTTGAGGAATGTACAGGGCTAGGCTAGACCTTTTTACCTTCTTATTTTTTTTTCTTCTTCTTATGGATCTTGGTATTCTGGACCCAGCTTGAGAGAGTAGATTGACGAGGAGGTAAGTTTAGAGATACACGCTTAGAATTCTTCATGGTGTATTATTGCCATTAAGTGGAGAGGCAAAGCACTCAGGCACCGAATCCTCACTTACACGAGCATTGAGGAAGGGCAATAAACGTTCACAATACTCGTATTTCCAAAAATTACTTCGTACAGTCGCAAATATCACAGAAGTAAAACAAGCTCAGAAAAAAATAGTTGTCGGAATAAATTTCCACAAAAAAAGAAATGAAAAAAGTTGCGTCTGTTCCATTGGTATTTCCCATCCAATTCCTGCTCTCTCCTCCAGTCCAACTGCCTCTAAGCTCCTCATCTCCCCCGAGCATCGATGTCTCCGCTGGTATTAGATCTTTCCAAGTTTGTCTTGATTCACCTTCAAACACTAGGGAGAAGAATAAAAAATAAAATAAAAAGAACATTATAAAAAAAGGGAGGGAAGAGAAGAGAACAGATTCGACCCCGGCGGTTATTAAAACAAGTCACACCGGCCTGCCCATCTTCTCTCTTCCTCCTCTTTTTCCCTTTTTATTCAATTCATCCCTAGAGCTTTTTCTCACTCTAAAAAAAAAGGAATCCCCTTCCCCAACGCAATAAAAATGCTTTCCCTCATGAAGAAATAATGTGTAGAGAATAAAATAAACAGAAAACACAAAATTATTCATCCCCATAGGCCTACCCCTTAAGAGACAACGATGGCGACAGGGCCGGCCATGATGCTCTCCTCGGCAACGGTACCGTCGAGGGGCGCGTTGTTGACGAGGGCGACGTAGGTGATGCCACCGAGGTTCTGGGGAACGAGACAGGCACCGGCGGCGTCGAGCTCGGCGAAGGCAACACCGTTGGGCTGGAGACCGCCAGAGAGGAAAGCGCAGTGCGTGGACTGGGCGAGGGTGTCGGCCTGGAAGACCATCTGAGAGTTGATGGCGACGGGGACACCGGCGGCGGGCTGAACCTGGGTGAGCGTGGGGAAGGGCTGGATGGCGAGGTTGGAGCCCTCGGGACACGAGACGATGAAGGGAATCGCGAGCGAGGCGGCCATGCGGGGAGTGAGGGGTGCGTCGAAAGCCTGGGGAACGGGGACCTGGGACTGGATCGTCCTGGTGAGGGTCTGGTGGCGGGCTTCAACAGTGAGGATAGATCCAGCAGCGGTGAGAATACCCGCATCAGCGACGAGCTGAGCGGCGCCGAGATAGGCACCGACACCGACGTTCTCGAGGATGGCGGCGAGCTGGATCATGCCGGCGGCATCGGTGAAGGGGAAGTTGTACTGGCAGGGCTGGACGGGCGAGGCACCGGCCTGGGCAATGGCGCCCTGGAGGAAGGAGGCGTGAGAGAACTCGGTCTGGCCAACCTCGACGAGGGCCTGGATCTGCTGGTCGTTGAGGCCGATGGCGCGGAAAGCGTCAGGGCCTAGTTGCTCAATACCCTGCTGGTAGAAGGTAGCCTCGAGCCACTCGAGCGTAAGCGCGCTAGAAGCCTTTTTGTTAGTAAACCAATTCCACTTTCTGTTCTTCTCTTTCTCTTCTTGCTCTTCCTGCCCGGCTCTCATCCTCCTCAAGGTCCTCCTGGGTTGCGTCTGCCAACTTACAAGTTCAGGATATCGAGATCGGTCAAGCCAGCGGCGGCCTCAGGGTTAGCCTGACGCTTCATGATGTTGCCCGCGGGAAGGGCAGAGGCCGCGGCGACCAAGCACGCAATGACGGAAGCCTTCATTTTGTCTGTTGTGTTTGAAAGGAGAGAGTCTAATCGAACGAAAGTATCGAATCGAAGAATGCAAATCCAGCCACCTGGGACCTTGGAATTTGACTCGGGATGGGTTTTTAGAGAACGTGAATATCAAGATTAACAAGAACAGAAAATTAAAGACAAGACCTCTAGGGTTGCTGTGCTCTAAGAAAAGGAATGAGAGAATGAAAGTGGATGGGAAATTGGTACGAAAAGACGTGATCCCAGGGAAAGCAGACCAGCGCTTTTGGTATGGAACAAACAGCAACGAGTGGTAAAGAAAAAGAGAGAAACGTGGATGAAAGAGAGGAAGAGAATTCGAAGGGCTAAGAGAAATAAGAAGATGGGGGGAGTAGAAGAAGAAAAAGGAAAATGTTAAACCGATCAAACACAAGCGCGCTATTACAGAGTAGGAAGTAAGAGGGAGGGGGTCGGAGGGGACGGCCGGTCGGGATGAGAAACGAAATTGTGGACAAGGGACTGCGATCCGGATTGCCAAGAAACCGGGACGAGGTAAGCCAAATTGAGCAGTCGGATACTACTAGAGCAAGGGGTACGTCTCTGTTAGAGGGCGGGGATTAGAGTGTAGAGACGAGGAATCACTGGCTGGCCTTGTCACGGCAAGTCGTGATTCCGTGGCCGGTTCCAACGGAAATGCTCCATGCCTAGCAGCTAGCGATACCCAAGCGTCAAACGTCGAGAGATCTCAGGATCTCAGGGAAGAAGGGGTTTCCGGGACAAGGTGGCAGAACCTAGCTTGGTACCTGACATGCATGAGATGAGGGAGCCAGGGACCGCTAGGGGACGGGGGTTGAGGTACTCGGTACGACAGTGAGGCTCAATCGCCAAGGTAAGTTTCTTAGGAGACAAGGGGGTAGCTTGTAAGAGAGGGAGGGGTGTGTCTGGGAATTCCAGTTAGAGAAATGTGGATGGGGGCAGAAAGAAGGTTAAGCGGATCTCACCTTCAGATGGCAGGCTTGTGTCGACTGCGACACGACAGGACTGCTGCAGCATTGCATTCGCCAGGTGTGGTTTGTTTCGTTTCTCGACTAGGGGGTCGGTGCACGCACGCACACACATACATTGATCACATCAATCTCGAATCGAAGGATGAGGGAGGAAAGGTCTATTGAGTGGACGCAAGAGGTAGGATGCGTCGTCTTCCATCTGTCTCGAGGAACGGTCCCTTTCCCTTGGCCGGCGAGGGCATGAGATAGGCATTCTAGTTCGAGCTAGCTATTCTGGTCGGAGGTTTGTCAACGTCCATCCTGGAGCTAGAAGCAGAAGCAGAAGCTGTCAAACTGTAAACGAGAACTTAGCGGCATCTCTGTTCCACGACCGGATCGAGTTGGCGCCAGGGGTCCGAGCCAATCAGACACGAGCTAGGCAACGGAAACGCCTCAGCAGGGAGTCTTGGTAAGACCAAGACTCTGCGTACAAAGTATTTGCATACTGCGGAGCATCGGCTCTGTACAAGTCCACAGATTTAAAGTTGGATAAGGTTGCGAGATGGGATGGATCAATTGAATGGCGAGCTGCAACTCAAAACAAGCTACCCGACAAGGATGACAAGGGGAAGGGGGTGGGGGGGTGCGTAAGTCGGACTCGAGGCCGGAATCTTTTTCTGTTGCGCTGCGTGGAGGTTGAATCGAGATCGAAGGAGGAAAGGTGAAAAAAGCTTAAAAGAAACATGAGGCACGCAGGGTCCTCAGAGGATTGTTAGAGAGATACCTCAATTATGCTGAATCAGCATCCAAATACGCTCGTAAAGATGCCGTCCATAAGCTGATACTCTTGTACACATTTAATACCAGTATCTGCAAGAGCGTGGGGCAGGCACCCCGTCCCCACCCGTCCAGGCTCCTTCCCCGGGCCGCACATGCCCGAAACGCTCCTGACACACGCAAATTGTCGCAGACCCCAGACCTGATTCGCTCCTGCCCTCGCTCCCGGGCATTACGAAGTACCTCGTACTTGTATCTTCAATTGGGTTTTCTGTGCAGACGCAACTACGAAGTACGAATTGAGGTATTGGAATAATACGGCAGGGCATCACTGATGCTTACTTCGTGCTTCTTCAAGCGCAAATCTCGACGGGACTCTTTCATTTGCCGAGATATCCAGCACCCAGGCCCTAATAGACGACAGACAATGGCCGATATCCGGACGGCGAGGCAGCATGACAGTACGCGTATGACCGCACCCATCTCGATGGCCTCAATGTTGTCTTTGGCATTGGCGTAAACTCGTCATCGAAGTGAGGCAGTAATATAACGTATAACCCAACTTACGACACGGATTCATAAATTTTACTTATTTTTGCAGAGGTACAACTGAAGTCCAGTTCAAGGACGGAGTAATTAATAGAGCCCAGCAACTCTAATCTTACCTCCATCATGCAAAGCTCGTCCTCGGACTCTTCCCTCTCCAAACCCCCATCCAAGGCGACCTCACCGTTCCAACGAGGTTCGTTAGCGCCGTCGCATCCAAACATTGAAGCCCCTTCTTGGCTCTATTACCACCTCGTGTCCATATCCATTGATTGAGGACGCCAAGGACCTCTTGATAGTTTTGCAAATTAGCTCAGGGCCAGCGATCAACCTCGGTTCCACTCCCTCTGGAAGGAGGAAACGCCACAAGAAACCCTACTAAACCTCCAGCGTTACTTCTTGTAAAGATCTGGAGTTTCTCTTACCCCCTTTCCATTCTCCTCTTCGTCATCCCCACGTGCAGGGCCCGTCGTGATGGCCGGCCATGGATAATAGAAACCTCCGCTTTTGGGACGGTCTTCACAATCATTGGGGGGACATGAGGGTTTATCGTGAAACACTAAAGAGAGCCTCCCCTCATAGCTGCCTGTCCTCTCTAGGTTATTCCCGGTCCCTATCTAAACCCTGGAATCCCCGCTCACCAGGATTGTCATCAAACCCTCGGCCTTGATACTGGCCGGGAGGGGGGCATTAAAATTCAAGTCCACCACTCGTATTGGAGGAGGCTAAATGTCTCGAAACACGACGAAGATATCAGAAAAAGTCCCCGGAAGTAATGATGCTTGTGCATCCCGGGAGGGTTCCATTAAACAGGAAGGAGAGATAGATAGAACACACAATCGAGACTCCTGGGCAAGCTAAGGAGAAAAAGAAAAACAAAAAGAAGGATTCGATCGCCAAGCTTTTGTTTGCTCTTGTATGTTCGTTTACTCTACACTTCGAAGTTCGGGCTTGACGTCTCTGCCATGCCTCTCCTTCTCCTCCCTCCCCTCTCACTCGAAATATCTCGAATCTCCGTCTTCTCTCTTGGCGCCTGATCTTGTTGTACTGCTCCTAACATGTCCCGACATGACCCCCTCTCTCTCCCTCCCTAAATATGAACCCGTGATGATAACCTCGTCCTCCCTACCTGCTTCCGCAGCTCTCTTCTTCAACCAAACTTCCTCCTCCTACCTCAAGGAAACAAACTCTCCTAAACAATACAACTATTCTCTCCGACGACGATCCCCTCGAAGATCCCACCACCCCAAAACCCAGCCTGAATTCTCCCACGTCGCACATTTCCCTTCCCGGCTCCACCTTTTCCATCTTCTCTGCATCTTTGTTGGAAAATCTGACTATGCCAGGTTTATGCTGGGTTTCTTCGAGCTTCTTCGACTAAAGCCCAAAGCCCAAATCCTAGCTTGTAAACAACGCTGTAGAAGTGCTCGATTCAAGGAACTTTCGTTTTTTTTCTTTTTGTTTCCATCTAAGTCCTAGGATCCATCCGCCTGCCCTTAGCCGTGCTCCTCCACTCGGGAACATATGCATCCATTGACCTCAGTAGACGCACGCAACACAGACATTACTAGATAGGAAACCAAGAAGACGCTGAGCGCTCCTAAAACCGGCTCTCTCCACGCAACCATTCCGTGAAACTCCCCAAAGTCATCTTGACCATGTGATACACCCTCTAAGACACGCACGCATACACATACACACCAGAGCCTCGAGCATCAATGTCTGACTCGAAGTCTCATTTAAACAACCTAGCAGCCCCTTCACTTCACTTCACGGGAATCCAACTCTTCCGCTATCCGAACGGCCAACGAACTTTATTAAGACGTCCTTTTTGTATTACTAGCAACGGGATTTATCTCACTTTCTCCTCTTCTCTTTTTGCACGTATTCCCCTCTGCTCTCTGATTTCCTCGCTCTCACCAACTTCCTCTTCTCTTTGTCTGCACTTCGCCTGTCTCTCGCATATAATAAACAAATTTCCTTGCCAGCCCATGCATGCCTTGGAACGAAAACGCAAGCAGAAAAGCCCGAAACCGTCCTCAACAAGTGTCATGGCCATGATGATATACTACCCACCCTGCCCACTTGACTCCCCTGCTCCGCAATCCTAAGAAATTCTTCTTTGCGGTCTGCAGCCACGCTTCCTGCCGTCTCTTTTTTGTCTTCGTCTTTTTTTTCTTTCCCTATGGCTCACTTTGTCCTCCTTTCTATTCCCAATGTTATTTCCCCCGGGCGCCGGTAGCAATGGGTAAATGGTAATGGTCGCGGTAAGACTTTTTAAGACATGATGCAGTTTTCACTTAATCCGTCGTCAACGCCAAACCCCATCATCCCCGACACCACCACAAGCCAAAATCACAGCTGCTCCTCGAAGTATCTAACACACAAACACCATTTAGAGGGCGTAGGGGTTGACGGAGCGAATAGTCAAGCACCTGTAGTAAAGTCCAGTTGTTAGTAAGACATGCCCGTCAAAAACAATCTGTAGGCAAAAACAAGGAAAGACATCTTTGTTGTGTAAACCAAGGAACGGGTTGAACTTACGGAGGGCTCTTGGAAAGATCCGTCTTCAGGATAATAGGAACCCGTGTCATCTCCGTGACGTCCTGAATGTATTCGCCATCCTCCTCCCGGAGCTTGAAAAGTTTCATGTACTTCTCCTTATCGCTCAGTCGAGTCTCCACAGCCTCCGCCGGAGGCACCCTGGAGTCCGATCGGGTTCGCTGGAGCACAGCCGCCGCCTCGGCGTTAGACGTCGAGCGAGTGGGAGAGCCAGGAACGCTCTGCGTGGGCCGCTCTGCGAGTGAGACTCCAGCCATGGCCTCCGTCAAATCCGAAGCGTTGTCGTCCTCGTCGTCGAACAGTGCCTCGGCGGCGTCTGTCGGCATCGTTCCAGTCTCCGTTTGCTTGCGCGTCGCCTCCTCCTGCTCCTTCCTGACTCGCTCGGCCTCCTCGGCCTGTCGTCGTGCCTCCGCCGCATTGGAGTAGCGCTGAGAAAGCGCAGCACGCGGTCGCTCATCTTCCGGCACGTAGGCCGAGCTGGCCACACCCTTCTCCCAGTAGAGCTCCAGGATTCGCTTCTCCTTGCGGAACTCGGCCTTCTTAAGCGGCAGCTGGTCGCAGTGCACCCGCTTCTCGAAGCCCCACTGGGGGATCAATACATCAAACGCCGACTCGTACACGCAGTTAACGATACCCTCCACCACAAGATCACCGCTGGTCTCCTGTCGGACCTTGTCCATCTTTCGACACGACTCGATGTGGACGCTCTGCTCCTGAGCATTCTGCGCCGATTCCTTCTTCGTGTTGCAGGACTCGATCGTCTTGACGAGAGTCTCGAGGTCATCGTTGTACTCGATCTTGCCCTCGGAGAGAGCCGCCTCAAGCTGCCTGTGAACAATGATGTCGATATATCGTCGAGTGGGGCTAGTGAAGTGCGTGTAGAGAGGAAGGTTCAATGCATAGTGAGGCCAAAGGTGCTTGGGAGTTTTGCCCGAAACAAAGTACTTGGCTCGCTGCATAGACTTGAGAAGCAACGTCTCCATACCCTTCCTCAGATCCGTATCGTCAACCTTGAAGAGACTGTTCTGTAGACTTCCACTGCTGGTCGCGTCGATATCATATCCAAGAGCAGTCATGCGATCAGAGAACGTCCGGAGACGGCGTGGGTTGGGAGCACCATGTCGTCGAAGGATCGACTTCTCTGGCAGAGCCTGAACGAGCTTCTGCGCTACATAGGCGTTGGCCTTGTGCATCAACTCCTCAATCATCTCAGTGGCCGGTGAAGAATCGAAGATATTGGTCTTGACGGGCACATTCTCGTCATCCAGCTGCTGGAGAAGACGAAGGGGCGCAATGGGCGCATCGCCGACACCAAGGCGAGCCTCCCTGAACTTCTGAGCCACGGCCTAAAAGGGGAGTACACGTTAGTAAGGAGTACATGTAGAATGGGGAAATGCAGAAAAGAAACACTTACATTTAGAATCTGGAGATCCTTCAGCTGCACAGATTCGTGCTTGAAGTCAGGCTGGGCCTCAGACAACGCAGCATCAACCTCGTCAAGGGTGATCTTTCCACCGCTCTTGATAATACTCTTGCCGACCCAAGCGTCACCTTCGGCCACGGCGCCATTGTGGGGATTGACGCGGAATACAACGCTGACCGCTAGACGCTCCGCGCCTGGAACAAGGGCGCACACCTCGGACGACAGCTTGGGGGGTAGGAGAGCACAGAAGCGGTTAAGCAGGTGGACGGCAGTACCTCGCTTCTTCGCTTCTCGGTCAACCAAGGAGTTGGCCTTAACGAAGTGAGCAACATCCGGAACGTGGATACCAACATCAATCTTGCCATCGGGGCTCGTCTTGACGTGGATGGCGTTGCCCAACTCGCCCGATCCGGAGAGGTCGAGAGTGAAAATACTCTCGTCTCGGAAATCACGGCGTGCGGAGATGACCGCCTCATCCTCCTTGGCAACAGACCAGTCCTGGAGCCCAACGCTGCGGAGAACAGCATCGGTAAACTCGTCGGAAGAGAAGTTATTGTCGCGGAGAAGAGCATCGGTCTCAACCTTCAAGTCGCCCATCTTGCCGAGTTGCTCAACAAGAGTTCCGAAGGGGTGAAGAGAGGTAATGGGCCATCGCTTGATGCACGCAACGAAGATGCGGTCCGCGTAGTCTTGGTGTTTCTCAACAAAGTCTCGCGGCGCCTGCTCCGTAGGGATGGCGATAAGAGGTACACGCTTGTCGGTAGGCTTGAACCAGACAATCTTGGGCTTTTCCTGGTGACGGGGTTCATGATGGCGCGAGCTGCCACCATCGCGGGCAGCGCGCTCAGCCTCCTGCTTCTCCTTGGTGGCCTGGCTGCTGGGTCGGAGGAGGCCGAGGGTACCCGAGAACATCTGCCCGGGGACTCGCTCGATAACAGCAACAACATGACCAGCATAGAGAGGCTTCTGCTCGTCATTAATTTCTTCCTCCTCCACAAGGAGTAGACTCTGGCCCTCAACTTCGACGTCATCATTCTTCTTTTGGGTAGGTCGCTGACGCAGACTGCCACGGCGGCGGATACCGCCATCGGCCGCCTTGCTATCATCGCCGTTGGTGCCGTGCTGGCTACCCTGGTTCGTGGATCCGGACCTGGTGTCCGTAATGTCCTTGCGTTTCTTCTTCTCTTCCTTTTCGCGCTTCTGAGACCAGACTTCGTCGACGTCGAGGAGCTCGATGGCGACCAGGTCACCTTCAAGAGCTCGGTTTCGGTCCTTGCTGCCACAGATGAAGATATCGGCGTCAAGGAGGCCGTCCTGGGTGGAGACGTAGGCGTCGCTTCGGTTCTTCTTGTTCACGCGCAAAATACCAGATACGAGTTGGCCGTCGCCAAGAAGGGCAGGGAGGGTGGCTTGAGGGAGGTAAGGAGTGAAGAGCGTCTTGCGCTGCTGTTGCTGTTGCTGTTGCTGCTGCTGCTGGCCGCCAAGGCCACCAGCATGCTGACTGTTCTGGAGACCGGCGAACTGCTGACCATTCATCTGAGCCTGAAGGGCGAGCTGGCCTAGCTGCATGGGTGTAAGCTGCTGTCCGGGGTACAGCTGGGGGATCATCATTTGGCCAGGAATCTGAACGAGAGGAGTCTGGCTTGGATATTGGAAAGCACCAATGGATGAGATGGACTGGTTGATGGAACCGCGAGATCGATGGCCGGGCTGGAAGCCTTGTTGGTTCTGCGCCCCTTGATCCTGGTTTTGATTCTGGTTCTGGTTCCTCCAGTTCCCTTCAAAGTTGCGGGAGCCGGTCCTGGCATGGCCTCCACGGCGGAAATTATCCTGGCCACCACCACCGCGACCGACAGCCATGCTCTGGCTACGGCCGTGACCGCCACGGCCACCGCGAGTAGAAGCACCCTGAGGATGATGGCTCTCGGGGGGTCCTGGTTGGGCACCGGCCTTGTTCTCTTCGTTGCCGGCCCTGTCACTGGTGGCACCGGGGCCGGGGAACTGGAAACCAGTTGTTGTCCGTTTTTGCTGAGCTAGCTCGGCAGCCTTCTTAGCATCAGCAAGGGCCAAAGAGTGGCGACGTTGGTGGCCCCCACCACCACCACCACCGCGACCGCCGCGGCCCGATGTGTTCTCGCCTCGACCGTGGCTGGCAGAATTGTCAAAGTTGCCAAAGGCAGTACCCGAAGCACCGGATGAAGGAGCTGGCGGGGGACCCATGCTCATATTGGGGATCGCGGATTGGTTGCGACGGTGCGTCATAGGCTGGTTCGCATGGCCCAAGGAGACGGGCTGCTGCTGCATCTGGTTCGGGAATTGGAAGGCTCCTTGAGGAGCCAAGTTAGCCAGGGCGGGCTGCAATGGGTTGAATGCGCCAGGGCCAAGTTGTTGGGTGGGGGGAATCATCCCCATATTGACATATTGTTGATGGGTCGCTTGGAGCTGTTGCTGCTGCTGTTGGAGGAGCTCGATTTGCTGCTGGATGGCAAGCTGGTCCACTACAAAAAAAAAAGAAACATCGTTAGTAAAAAAGTACACTTTGCAATGATGCACGGATTGATTCAAAGGCCACGGGTCGTATGACAATGGATGGGGTTTGGCGTCTATCAAAGTTGAAGGTCCAATAGCCTGCAAGGGGGTCGCAAAGGGCAAAGAAAGGAACAGGAAGCTCGTCACTTACTCTGGGGATTCGTAAACATGCTCATCAGGGGCGTCAACTCCGAGGGACTACGGCGATGAGCAATGTGAAGCCTGCGGCCAGCAGGGCCATGAACTCCCCCGGTGTGGGTAGCAGGCTGCTGCTGCTGCTGCTGCTGCTGCTGCTGCTGTGGTTGTTGCTGTTCCTGCTCCATGGCGAGCAGAAAGGAGGGGTGGGAGCTGCACGTCGTGTGCGGTAACTATAAGGCTTGGGTTGTGGTGGCGATACCAAAGGGCGATGAGCCGAAATTTCGCAGTGGCGATGATGCGTCGATTGCAGATTGATTTAGTTGAAGAACAGGCAGATAGGCAATTGATGAATTTCCAAGGGGCAAAAAGTTGCGATGAAGGCTGAAACTGTGTGCGTTGCGTTGCGTGGTTGCTGGGCACAAGTTGGACTGTTTGGGTGGGAGAGGTGAGGTTGCTGCGTGTGGTGCGAGTTGTTGTTGGTGCGTGCGTATGTTGCGTAGAGCAATCAGGAGTATGAATATACGATTTGGGGACAAAAAAAGGAGGGTCAGGCGATGGGAAGCCGAGCAAGGAATGTCAGAGATGATGAGATGGCTCAAGATGAAGCCGATGGTGATGGTTGAAGAGAAGTGGGAAGTGTGGTTGGTGGGAAAGGATTGGAAGGGAGCTGATGAGGGTCAACGAGGTGATGGACTTGGGAGTGGAAGGCGAGGACGAGTCTTGGCCCTTTTGACAAGGAAAGTCAGAACATCGAGCACTGAGCACACCTCAGTACTGAGGCGACGAAGTGACTTTGTTGCTGAGGAGCAAGGTACCGTACCTACCAGGAGAGGAGCGAATGGACAGGCTCGTGTACACACAGATTCACCAGGTAACTGTCCTCTTGATGGTGCTATGGCGAATGGTGCTATGCGCCTGGCGGATGGTGCTCCCCTAAAATCCCCGGCCTAAATCGGTACTAGGGGGAACAATTGAACCCCAATGGAATGGTGGGGACACAAGCTCTGGCAGCCGTGGCCAGGTGCAATTGGGGAAGCTGCCCCTCAGAGCTCGAACCTGACTGGCTGGTCAAGCTTGGGGTTCCTCATTGAAGCTGTCGACACCAATGCAGACAAGTACTTTCTAATGTAACTCAGTACTAGTCGACCTGGTTAGGAGCATCAGAAGCAGGAAGGAGGGACAATGGAAAAAGGGGGGTCGAAGTGGGGATGTGACAAAGGTGTGGCTCGAAGGCACACGGCCAAGGTAGCAGCTACTATTAGCCAGGGATATCCCCACACTGGTTTCGCCCGGACAGAGTAGGAAATGGTTCGAGCACATGAGTACTGAATACCTCTCCTCCTATCCACTTTTTGTTTCCCGATGTCCCCGAGCGGCGAGAATCCCAGAAGCCCAGATTCCCAATCCTACCCAGCATCACTGTACGAAAGTATTGAGACGCACAAAGCAGTATTGGAGATGGAGCAGACACCCGCTATTACGCTTTTACGATTCTTCACCAATACCAAACATCCCCCGTTAAAGGTACTGCCACCTGAGAAGTGCAAGGAGGGGCAGGGGTCTGCGGGGAGCCAAGGCTTCACTCCTCCTTGCACGCACCTTTTCTCTCGTCTCAGTGTTGTTTTCAGCCCCGAAACAGAGCTCCCTGCAGCTTCGTATCGTCTTACTACTACGTCGTACTATGTGCAACGCCCGATGCTGAGAGAATCTGTGTCCGTGAGTTGACCAGGTACGATGGTAAGCCGAGAGAGTCCTTGAGTGCTATGTGATGGATGGAGTAAGCTGTTTGATGATGACGATGATGACGGAGCATACATAGCTGTTGTTTCTTTGAATTATTACTCGCTCCTTTACTTTATACTTTGATACCTCGATGTGGCAACCCGCTGTTGACTTCGACCCACGAAAGTGAAAATGCTTGACCGCCCGGCAGAATGAGAGACTAGCGACTTGCGGGCGGGTGTGAAGTGGTCTAGTTTCGAATGAATGTTTAGATAACTTCAGCCACTATTGGAGTCGATTACGCTTTGTGTCGGAGCAGTGGACTATCTCGAACAGGTAGAAGCGAAGTTCATGATAGCCTTGTGACGCCACAGGAGCTCTGGTTGTACTAAGTTTAGACGTCGCTTGTTGTATCGTGTGTATTGCTTGTCTCGCTTGTCCCTCATCGCATGTATCGATGCAGGGCTCGATGTATCCGTAGCTAGCTCTCCATGTCAATTCCAACGTCAATCAATAATAGTCGCCATGCACCCTGCCCTGCATGCAGAACAGATCAATTTGTTCGGAGGTATTTATCGATTTCTTGCCCCTGTACTGAGGGTACTGCTCTCCATTTGGACGTCTTGAATGCTCCGGCGGACTTGATAGCGAATATTGTCGGTGGCTTCGTTTTGGTTCCGACAGGCTGGGCCATAATTTTCGCCTTTTCTTTTTTTTGTCTTTGATCTCTATCATGCGACTGATGCTGATTGAATTGCATGAGCTCGGGGTCTAGGCCAGGTCGAAAAACGGGTTTGCGTGGTTTGGTTTCATTGCCCCAAGTCGATGATGCATGACCCAATCCCGCGGAACAATAATTATGGGCAGGATTTAATCTTGGAATATTTGACTGGAGGTAACGGAAGATGCCGTCCAGCGACCTGACCAAATCCAGGTCCGATGTGGACACCGCGACCAAGCCTCATTTACCAGCCATAATTTTGAACGACCTCTCTTGAACTCTAGTCACTCTCCATCATCAGTGACAGTATTTTCACATTTCCTCCTCCTCCATACCCTAGAACGCCCTCTCCCAAGTAGCCTCAAATTCTGCAGCCGGAGGCTCTTCATTCTTTTCCCCAGCCTCCGCTCTTTACGCGAAGGCAAATCTACAAATCCGAAACCAAGCGCCTCCCCAATTTACCTTGCCTTCTCTTCTTGTTATCAGAAGTTATTCAGGCATCCTCGAAAAGCCCAACCGCCAAGCCCTCCCCCAACGCCCTCCTCATTTCCCTCGAAAAGTCCAAACCATGAGCAGCCGCTCTTCGATCTCGTCACGGAGAAGCTATCCCCAATCGAGCCCCGAACGCAGATTCATAGCGAGCATCCTATCCGATGAGCGAAACACCGAATTGAGCAACCGCGATGCCCTCCTCGCCGCCAAGGTCGAGCATGAGCGCGTCCGATTAGCAGCGCTTCGCGTCCTCGAGCTCGACCACCTCGAGGAGGTGCGGCAAAAGGTCCTGCGCGAGCAGGAAAGGGAAAAGGAGCGGATACGGAAGGAACAAGAGCTCGTGGCTGAGGAGCAACGGCTTCGAGCCCTCCGAGCCCAGCAGGTCCCGAAGCCACCACCCGAACCCGAGCCCAAACAGGTCACTCCTCAACAACCTGCAAAAAAGGCTGAGGCGGAACCTCAGAAGACAACAACTCCTGTTTCGCCTATACTACAGAGGACGGCGCCCACAGCAGCCCAGCCTCAGCCTACAATCCAAAAACCCGTCTCTTCCATTTTCACCAAGCCAAGTCCTGCTGCGGCAGCTTTACAACCACTTCTCAATGGGCAGGCTGCAGTCCAACCTGCGCGAGGCCTTTTTGGCCAACCACAACAACCACAACCTACTGCCGCTACTCAACAGCCAGCTTCGGTTCTAGCCGCGGCGAAACCACTACAGCCTAACGGTGCTGCTGTAACACCTGTGGTCGCGAAGGCCCAGCCTCAACCCACCGTCCAACCAACGGTAATTTCCCAGACTGCGTTAGCACCGCACGATCGATATCTCCAGATTCACCAAGAACTCAAGACCCTACGACGCAAGCTCGAACAAATGGTTAAGGTGCCCGGCTCGCCTCTAGGTGTCAGGATGGGAGATTTACGACGAGATATCCGAAAGTCCATGGGCCAGCTTACGGAAGGCAAAGGCGCCAACGCCGCGCCTCTTAAGAAGATCAAGTCGTGTCTCCAAGAATCATTAACTCTCCCCAGCCCGCTCGTGAACGTCTCCACGTTCGTCGTAGACAAACGCGAACCGCAGCCCGACGCGCGCTACAACGAACCCCAGATGCCGTCCCTCTTCATCTACCTCTTAAGCATCTTTTCCAAAGCGGTGGTAAGCCAGTTCGCCAACGAGTGCGGAGCGAGTCCCAAGGCCGCGGATCCTATCGGGGTCATGGCCGCGCACGTCTTCTCGGACAAGGACTTCCAGTGGCGAGGCAAATCGCTCGTCGACATCCTCATCGCCAAGTTCCGCCGCTCGTGCCCCGTCCTCTTCGGCGTCCGCGGCAGCGACAAGACCCCGCAGGGTCGGACCGCCATAGGGTGGCGGAAAGACGGGGCCTCGTGGATGCCGGACCAGATGCACTACGACAAGATGGCGGGGCTCGGAGCCGGGTTCGCGGCTATTTCCCTGAGGGATTTCAGCAAGGCTACCAAGGAGAATCCGTACCCTTCGTCGAACTATTGGAGGGCGCTCTCCATGATTGTGAATACGGCGCAGGGAGAGGTTTCTGATACGCAGTACGTTGTGCTGAAGGCTATGATCGACGGTCATGAGCATCGATTCATTCAGTTCTTCGGGAACGCGGGCATTGCCGCGTTGAGGGTCGCTTTAGTGGAGTTTCCTAAGAAGTCGCCTAATAGCGCTGCGGCTGCCGCGGTGCAGGTACTCGGTCAGGTCCTTCGAGATGAGAAGGGACTTTGTCTCGATTGAGGAAAGGATGGTACATACACAGAAACGACCACACAAAGCAACATGAACACACAAGCATACACGCACGCAATGGAGGCTTACTTTTCTTTTCCATTTTTTCTCTTCTCCTTATCGGAGATGCAAAGCGGCAAACACTTGAGTTTTCTTTTTCTTCTTTTTCTTAACTAGATTAGACGATGGAAACCAGGACGAGTGAGCGGAAACAATTCAGAAACCCATAAAACAAGTTCAACGGCATTAGGCGGACATCAAGGCGCAACGGGTACACAGGGGGGAAGCAGTCTCTATATGTCTTTTCTTTCTTTGTTTCCTTTGTCTTCGAGGGTTCTCTGTTGCATTCAATCAAGGAGGGTGAGGGAATCATTTTGGTGAGTAGCTAGAGCGAAGTCTCGATGTGTACAATATTGGAGTAGAAACACCTCAATGCTATAGCCGTAATGAATTGATGATGAGCTTGGTTGTCGTCCTCTCCTTTTTGGAATCCCGGATTTGATATGTGAGGAGGTTGCGGTGTCTCGGGAGATGTAGTCGTTCCAGATACTGACTGAGAAGACCTGAGTTCTTTACCTTTGTCGTATCTCTCTTGGAACTATAGTGACCACTCAATGCTAGCCGCGAGGCTGGGGATGAAGCCGAAGCATGTCGTTCATCAGGTCCTCCGTAGACGCCATGGATGGTCATCGTTGCCGTTTTTAAGAAACTGGGGCGTATACCCTACAGGGCTCCTTCAAATTGTCTCTCTCCGGATCCGATTATATCAAAACGCCGTCACCGACCCAACGCACCTACCCGTCCCCGTCTCGCTCACGATCTCGCACTTGCCCGTCGCTCCCTTCCACCGCCACACCACCTTCCCTCGCAGTCCACGCATCCGACCTCTTCTCCTTCCTGACAAACGCACAGAACAAACACGCAAACACGTACCATGATGAGTTAAAGTCTCCGAATACTCGGGGACATTCATTAACAAGCCAGAGGGCAAGCCCGGGTGGTTTAAGGGTAGAATACTTGCTTGCCATGACGGATAGCAAGTGGTCCGAGTTCGAGTCTCGGCCCGGGCAGTATTTCTTTTTGCGTCTCTTATTAAGATGCGTTGGTCGAGTTATCTTCGTAACCTACCTCGGTACTACGTGCGTTTTCTCTTATATTCTTCTTTGAACCGCGTCTGGGCTGGCGATTCAACACTTTGGATATTGGTTGGCCTCACCCAGTCGCTAGCTATTGAGGAAGCTCATAGAGGGGAACTAAGACCTCGAGGATCGGGGATAATCAGAGTCTATAGTTCTCGGCGATGGACTAAGCAGCCTCTGTCTTTCTTTCGAGGGTGCCGCGGTCGGTCTTTGTTGAAATCAATGGCGTCAACCTTTATACCGAGAATGCGGAACTGGCTACTTCATAGCCTGTCTGGCATTGCTGGACTAGGGAACAAAGGAACTAGCTTAGTGGTCATTGAATACCCAAGAAAGTGAAGAAAAAAGTACTCAAGGAACGAGACAAGCTGCTTATAACTTGTCGAGCTGAAGCTCAGCTCGGTTTAAGCCTGCTTGACGATGAGGCACTGGCAAGATGGAATCGTTTCCAGTCTTTTATGAATGACTCGGTTTTTTCTCGTTTTCAGTTGTAAACAGGCCTAGCACTTTTCAACATCCGTCTCCTAATACCCATCACAGATCTATCTTGCTCTCACCCGCACGTTAGCCTCACGATACCGCTCACCGATCCAACTCACCGATGGCACCAGTGGACCTAACTCCACTAGCCACATCTCCGCTCGCACAATAAAATGCGGAAAAAAGCAATCAACTCGAATAATAATAAAAGAGGCCCAGCCTGTAATAGCTTCATATACTCCTCTCCGACAACGTCAATCCATCCAAGAACCTCCCGGTTCCCCACAACCCACTAAAAGTTCAAAAATAGCTCAGGTGGTTCAGGGGTAGAATATTTGCCTTCCATCAGGGGGTAGCAAATGATCCGAGTTCGAGTCTCGGCCTGAGCAGTTAAATTTTTTCCTTCCTCTTCTTTTTATTAGAAGTCTAACGTTTATTTTCTTTTTGTGGTACCGTTTTCTTTTTTTTTGCTCCATCAATATCTTGTAAAATATTCAAGGGATTTGTGTAGCTGTCTTGTAAGCCTTGATTAGAAATGTGTTATCAGACGCCCTGTTTTCTTTTTTCTTGTTTAAATGATTCGAGTAACCTGATCTCCGAAGGCGATGGCGTTGTCATCGTGGGGGCGGGATATATTCCAGGAGGTTCTTCGCAGGGGGGCGAAATCAACGAAATCACCACCACTCAATTCGGGGGCACCCGAGGACCCAAGATTCTATTCCTTGATTTCTTGCATGACCCATCATTGATGTTGGTTGGATGTTGGACCAGACAAATTTCGTCATGTCATGCATGCTCCAAGGGATGATAAAGATGATCTGAGGCTGCCGCCAAGAACACGGCCTGACTACGGACATCACATTCGCCCAAGGCCAGTAGCAGAGATCAAAACGTAAAACAACAAACAGAACTTTTTTGCTTAAACTACTCGATCAACCCGCCGGTACATACTCTAAAAGCCCAATGAAGCCTCCAAGAGACATACCAATCTTTCCCCAATCCCAGTAAAACAGACATCAAAACAATCTGCAAAAAGTCGGGAAGCCCAGGAGCAGCAGCGTAAGGAATCATATATATAAATATTAAAATCAAAGACTCCGTGTTAAAAAATCCCTTGCCAGCTGGTCTTTTGTCTAGCGTAAGTCTTTCAGTTCCCTGGGTCCTTCCTTTTGCCAACATGCTATCTTCTTTGATTTTAGAAAAAAAAAAAAACAAAAAGTATATAAAGCCCGACAATAATAAAAAGAAATGCAACGGGGGAGGGGATGAGAAACACATCGCTATATGTATTCATGCAGAAGAAGAGAGGAAGAGGGCATAAGCCATCCTCCACTTCAAGATGAGGAACGCTCAGGAGAGAGGGAGAGAAACGTAGTATCGACATCTGGCCGCGTAAATGGGCAGCCAGGGGGGTTGGGTCGGGCCAAGGTAAGGCCCTTCCTCTTGTTGAATAGAGCTTTCAGAAAAGAAAGGAAGAATCAAGTCCGAAAATGAAGCAAGACTCGATTCTCCTTGTAAGAGGGTATCAAACTCGAATAGAGCGCATTAAAAAAAACGAGACACTTATTGACACCGCAAATAGTTAGTCCGGGGATATGGGCAACGAATATCCCATCTAGAGACGGCCCTTTCCCCCAAAGCTGACGGGATCGTAAATCCTCTCCTTGATGTATTGCGTGAGGGCGACGTCGCCCCACTCCTCCCACTCAACCCACTGAGACTCAGGAAGACCAGAAACACCATCGCGGCGTGCGGCCTTCATGACTTCGCGAGCAACAACGAGAGAGGCGTCACGGACGCGCTCAATCTTAGGGTAGATGAGACCCTTGTGGACCTCCTCGGCGTTAAGACAGCCAGAGAGAGATTCGGCCGACGTGTACACCATGTCATCGGTGATCTTGGTCGCCTTGGCGAGAATGGCACCGAGACCAAGGCCGGGGAAGACATAGACGTTGTTACCCTGGTTGGGGTTGTACGTCACGACGTTGTCACCGAACTTGGCCTTGAACGCCGCGAAGGGCGATCCCGAGGCGAAGATGACGGTGCCATCAGTCCACTGTACGGCCTGCTCGAACGTGCACTCGGCCTTGGTAAGGGGGTTGCTGAGGGGGAAGAGGATGGGGCGGCGGCCGAGACCGCCGGACTCGACCGAAGCCTTGAGGGCGCGGACAACGGACTCGGTGAAGACGCCAAACGTGGCCGTGAGACCGACGAGGGCGCTGGGCTTGACGTACTCAATGACCTCCTCCAGAGTGCGGAACTGGTGGCCGTTGTTGTCATCACGAGCAAAGTACTTCTTGTGCTCGGCGAGCTTATCGCCGCGGTCCTTGGTCACAAGACCCTTGGTGTCAACAAGCCAGAACTTCTCACGCGCCGCCTTCTCGCTGAGGCCGCGGCGTGTGTAGTACTCGACGAGCTGCTTAGCTACACCGACACCTGCGGAACCGGCACCCATGAAGACGAGACGCTGCTCCTCAATGGGGACGCCGGAGAGGTTCACGGCGCCAATGTAGCCGCCCAGAACGACGGCACCGGTGCCTTGAATGTCATCATTGAAGCACCTGTACTTGTCGCGATACCTGTCGAGGTAGTTGAAGGCCTTCTCGCTCTCGAAATCCTCGAATTGCACAACCATATCGGGGAAGACTTCGGCGCAGGCTTCCATAAACTCATCCATAAACTCCTGCTGCACGGTCATGGGAGCCCTCTTCTGGCGAAGTCCAAGATAGAAGGGGTCCTTGAGGTTGTTCTCGTTGTTGGTACCAGAGTCCAAGACGATCGGAAGAGTCTTGGAGGGGTGGATACCAGCTGCGGCTGTGTAGAGAGAGAGCTTTCCGATCTAATTGCGAGAGATGACATTTTGTTAGCAAGGTTGTCTGACAAATTAAGCGGAGGATAAAAGGAAAAGGAAAAAAAGAAGTCGTGAAACAAGTGATGAAAATTACGAGTCATTGAAACGAGCCTCGTCGATTGCTGGAATATGCAATGCAACCAGAAACAAAAAAGAAAATGCATCAATTGCCCTTGTTGTCGAGGAAAATTTACGGGATAGTACAAATTACTTACGGAAATGCCGACGCCGTTGATGCCAAGGTCTCCGAGTCCGAGAATACGCGATCCGTCCGTCACCACACAAATCTCGGGATTGGGATACGGCCAATTCCGGAGCATGGTACGAATTGACCGTCTCTGCTTGATGGAGATGTAAAGGGCCTCCGGGCGGGTGTAGAGGGTAGAGTATTGAAGGCAGACATCGCCAATGGTAGGAGTGTAGACAAGAGGCATGAGGTCCTTGACGTTGTCAATCAGGAGGCGGAAGAAGAGGTCGATGTTCTGGTCTTTGAGGCTAGAGAGGTATAGGTATTTGTCGACATTCGTCTGGCGGGTGGCGATCATCCTCATGGCCCTCTCGCACTGCGTCTGAAGGCTCTCCATGACGTGGGGTATTAATCCGGTGAGGTTCTTGGAGACACGCTCCTCGGGGGTGAAGGACAGGCCTTTGCACAACAACTCTCGGTTAGCTGCCATTGTTTCTGCCAGAGTCTCTCCGTTGAATTGCGAATGCATCGTCGGTGATGTTTCGATCTTTGATGGCATGTGGAAGGGGGAGGGAGGGAAGAGGATAGCTTAAGGTGTGGCGAAAGGGTATAGGTATACAGTGTAAAACTTGTGTAAGTGGAGGTGGGGATTGAATTCTGTGAAGCGAGATAGATGAAGGGACACAAGACGAGAATAATGAAGAAGCAGAGCTTGGGAGGAGCGAAGGGCGAGCTATTAAAGTATTTTGGCTTGTGACTTGGAAGGCCGTCTTCTTCTTGTTGTTCTTCTTCTTCTTCTTCTCAGACCCAGGTCCAGGTCCAGGTCCAGGTCTAGGGCGCGGAGGGAGGGAGTGGGTATAGTGGAAAGTTCAAGAGTCATTGATCGGAGTCAATGTGGAGAGTGGCGGGGGGTGGGACGTGTGGAGGAGGTGCGAGTAGTGCGTCGTAGTGTCGGGTGTTAGTGGCAGGCGAGCTCGTGAGCATGTGGGAAATGTGGGAAATGTGGGAGTACCTGGGTTGTCAACCGCAGGGAAGTGTAGTGGTACAGACGAGCGAAGGGGCGAGGGATAATGTGTTCGGACAGGGAAAACAAAGAGGCAAAGATTGCGCAAATGATGCAGGTATAAAGTGCCTGACACTAGTTCCGCGCACTCTGTTGGGGTTGGGGAAGGGAAGCTGAGTTACGGGGACAAGACAGGACAGGAATACGATGCCGATTCCGAATGCTGACGCTGACGCTGATGTTGATGTTGTGTATACACAACAGACTTCACTACATACCTCTGTTCCAAATAGGTTCCCGCAGGACCTGATATGCAAGAGCCTGTGATTCCGGAATGTACTCGACGGTCCTGTACTGCTTGACCTCACCGTAATTGTGCTGGGCATAGCCTCGCAACTGGTCGAGAGAGGTGGCCCGCATTCTCTCCTCGATCATGGCAAGGTCGACCGAGGCCATGGGGTTGAAGTCGGTCATTCTGCGACTGGAAATAGACATGCGCTTGTTGGAGACGGACGTATTGGTCGATCGTGCGGAAGCTGGCGATGACGACCGAGGTGTGGAGATATCTGAATTAGAGACACTGTGGGAGTAAGACGCCATTGGCATTACAACATGTGCCGGTGCCGGTGCTGGTGGAGTTTGTACTAGAGGGAGGTGCATTTATTAGTTTCTGGGCTGGTCTCTCGTCTTGGACGTAAAAGGAGTGAATCAAAGAAAAAAAGAGAAAAAAAAAGGCAAAAGGGACCCCCGTGTTGGATGGAGTAGGGAGGAGTCCCGCCCAAGCCGGTGTGGAGCCCTAGGAAATGTGAAGAGAACGGTAATGTAAGATTACCGTTGCTGCTAGTGGCAACTGGGGCTGACCGGGCCTTTACGGAACAGGGAAGTGGATGCGTGTGTGGATGGTGGATGGGAGCGAAATGGCGCTAATCTTGGTGTAGTGTACGTGTAAGTTGAAAAACGGGGGGCAACTGGGACTAGGACGACGAGGACCAGGATGAGGACTGGGGGAAGGACGACAAAACGGAAGGTCGCCCTGCACTTGCGGGAATTGGATCCCTTCCAGACGTTGTATTGGGTATTGATTGGTGATATTAGGACATTGAGATTGGGTAGGATAGAATGGTCTGTGTCTTGGATTGTCGGGAGTTTTGGGAATGGGATGAGATGGATGTAAACTGGTGCTCACATCATTCAGGAGCAGGATGGGGGTTCGTGGGTTGGATTGCGTACTTTGTAGTCCAATTAATCGTCGTCGTCTGTGGACGAGAGGAGTCTCCGGTCTAGCCAGGGTGTTGATTGAACAAATGGACACCGGGAATACGAGTATCGTACTCTTTGTCTCGTTTGTAGGGGTATATCTCGTCGTCGTCTGTTGTCTGTTGGAAGACCTTGGTGGAGCTTGACGATGCTAAGCTCAATAACGTAGGCAAGCGGTATAAAGTGTTTCTCGAGGTCTCGGACCTTGGACGAGTTGGGATCTGGAGCTACTGTTCGAAGACAAGAATGAACACCGATGGATGAAAAGAATCTTCAATGGAAGAGGGTCACTCGGGAACGATCAAGATTGTGAAAAGCAAGAGAGGGGTGGTGTTTATTAGTGTTATGAGCGTGGGCTAGGATATCCATTGATATTCCATATCCCCGTCCTCGTCCCCGTGTTGGTGTTTGACGATTCCATCAGAGTTCTTGGGTATAATAGCTCCCATGTAATTTTCCCGCAGTGATTATCAAGCGATCTGCTACAAGTACGAAGGCGAGGGACAATGGAAGGAGCTGGCTGAGACTGACTAGTGTACTCCGTACTCCTGGATTGGGTCTTCCAAGGGTTTGCGACAGACCCTGTTGGGAAGGATACGCGCCAGCCTGATACAATGATGGATCAGGGTCACAATACGTTGCCGTTCAAGCCCAACAAGTGGAACTTGGGAAGGTCAAGCCCTGTTAGGGGGAAAGGAAGGGAGAGCGGCGAGTTCAGACGGAACGGGGAAGGGACGGCGGACGGACGCCATGGAGCAGGAAACGGCGGTGGGTCACAGGACACGAGCCGCAAGTAGGGGTTACCATGGCTTACATGCAAAGGGCGATTTCATGCACATCGTCGTACATCTATTCATCGATCTCCTTCTTTTCATCCACAATGTTGGGTTGGGATTCATCAATCCTCAACGGAACGGCACGCTTTGGTAGGGTGGAAGCAGGAAGCAGAAACTACTCCGTAGTGCTGTACCTTTGTACTTCATCCCGGGCTTGTCTCGAAGAGGTACCGTTTTGGTTTTGTTTTCACCTTTTTTTTTTTTTTTTTTTCTTTTCCTTTCTTTTCTTTTTCTTTTTACAAAGAAACAGCAAACAGCTTCATGGGCAGATTTACAAATTGGGAAAGCGAGATTCGGCATTTGAGGAATCAAAAAGAAGCCAACGACCGGGATGTGAGGTTATTAATTACATTATTGATACTGAATTACCGCATTATCAATGAGTGTCCTCGAAAAAGTCCGTTGTCTGGCCGTTGGCACCTGATGTGTGCCAGTCAACCAAGAAAGCGAGATTGGATGGGCAGCTCGTCGCCTGCTCAGCGGTTCGGTCAGGTTGTCCACCGTGTGATTAAACACGACAGCTCGACAGATTCTCAGCCTCAACTTGTATTATTGGACATAAACAGGAGGCCGCCGAAGGGCATTGCGCGATTCGCTCACTCATTGATTCTTTATCACATCCTCATCTCTGGAATATGCCTCCCCCTCAATTCTGTCCTCAATACATAGATTTCCGGCTCCCTCGTTGTCCCTTCCCTCTTAATTGTGGGAATTGTTGGGACTTCGAGAACATTAAGGTGTGCGGGAATCCGTTTTGTTGGCTCTTTCTGGTTTGGCGCTTGGGAATACGGTGCATGTGACAAAAGGCAGGGAGACGGAAGGAGCTCAAGCTGTCTTTGGAAACTGAACTCCCTGTGCTAATCCCCTGTCCAGGGGGCTCGGAGTACTCCGTGGATGTCTGTACTGTGCCTAAAGTGGGTGCATACAGTGCCTTCAGGGCACCAATTAGCACCTTCCCGTTGATTTTCATCATCAATTCATCCTAATCCGTCCCAAGGCCCCACTACTCACCAGCAAACGAGTTCCAAGGTACCACGCCAAGGACGCCAAGTACATGTACGAAGTACACGACCTCGTCCATCCATGACTGCTTCTTTCTCTCTTCCCAGGGTCCAGACTTGCCCAAACTGTCACCGGACTTGGCAGACCCCCTTCCAGCTTTGTACTTCACCACCAGCCCGATTCGCTGGCTCAATGTTCCCCTTGCCGCTGACCGAACACAGGGTCCGCACCCGCACCCCGACCCAAAGCTCCGACCGGACATCCACCCCTTTCCTTTCCATCCACGATGTTGCGCTTTGAGTCACGATGGTCCAGATCACATCCATGCAATATTTCTAAGCGCTACGGGGGACACTTTCCAAATTTAAAAGGCCGCGTGTGACTCTATACGTACATGCGGATTGGTTTAAGAAATCAATATCGTTTCGAAATAGTCGTCGCGCATCAATTGTTTCTGAATTGGCGGTGGTCGAGTTGTTGAACTTGTTTTGTGGATTGGGGAGGAAGCGGCTTTCGCTCAATTATGACTGGATGGGCGTCGTCACCGCTCTTCGGTCAAAGATGTGCACAGACATCAATGGTGTACAAAGGTATGCGGCGAGTTACTAGTACCGAGTGCTACCTATTACACCAGAATCCCTAAACAAAATCCCCCAAGAAAATTCTCGAAAATTGTCACGTCTCAGGTACTTTGAACAAGTACTTCTACAATTGTACAAACAAACTTGCAACGGAGTGGAAGAGAGGAAAAAAACCCCCTTTGTCTACGAAGTATGAAGCACACTAGGAACAAGATTGGGAAGGGCTTCTTTCTTCCCTGCTCTGCTTGTACGAAGTACACGCAGTACGAAGCATTGAAACGAGCTTCGGTGTCTCGGTCTTTATGGGGATATTGTCAGAAGCGTCCCGAACCGCAGGGAACTAGGAGAGAGAAAGCAAACAAACCTTGTTCAAAAAAAGGGAGCCCAACTTCGGTCCTTCAAACTTTTGCGAAGGATCAGGATTCTAGCCGACTAGGACGGTAGTTCTTTAGAGGACTCCTGCTTGGTGATTGCGATCGATGACCTAGTGTACAGGACTCCTTACTCGTACTAGTCTCCCTTCCAGGAGCCTTCGTATGTGTCCAGTGGGAGTCATAATAAGAGATCGTCGACTGTCTCGCGTGGGCTCCACTCGACGAAGGAAAGAAATCCGGACTCGGCAATTTTTGATTGGGCATTTGCTATTCATTAGTGTCGAGCCCGCTGGGAGCTTTTTCGGATGTGGGTGAAGAGTTCCGGTGCCCTCGAAGAGCTGGACACGACAGAGGTCCGGTCTGTGTACCGTACTACACTCCTGGAGGATGTGGGACTCATACTTGACTAGATGCACCGTCCCGTTTTACGGTGCTCCGTAACGATTAGCGTGCTAATGTAGCTTTCCCCAAACATTGGTAACATCCAGGCTATTACTCGCCTAGGCTCCTGCTTCTTTTGACGAATTAATAATAGCTGCCGTGGAAATAGTCACAATTGCAGTGCCGTGTTCGGCGCATCTCCTGGTCTGTGATTATTTCCCAAATTCGGCTTCTGGGCCCTTCCTTTTCATGTAGGGCTTTCCGACTTTTCCCGAGTTTGGGGTCCAAAAGGAAGGAAGGGGGCGTGTAGTGTAAGACTGAGGCTGCCATTTGATTTCACAATTGTCAGGATTAACCATCGTCGTATTCACTCTCAACCCGAATCCACATGGTGGACAACATCCCAGCAATACTTGCAATATTTGATATTGATCCCTTTTTTCTTCTCAATTCACCCCTTGTCTTATTTCGTACGAAGTCAAAGCATCAATGTATGAAGTATGAGTACGAAGTATTCTAGGACCCGCTCTCACAACCCTGACAACAAAGCGGATCCCGACCACCAAAACCGTCCCCCCGTTGAAACGAGCCCGCCGCCATGTCTGATGCGCACGAGAAGAACATGAGGAGTCCCCACCAAGCTCAAACGTGACAGACCTTCGATTCGGTTTAACCCATTGCTCATTGTCGCAGGACGCATATTCTGAAGCGAAGCACATCATTGTTCTTTATCCCAGACCCAGCGCTTCTTTTCAGATGGTTTCGTGTCTCCACGTGCGCTCGATAAGCTGCCGTTGAGGTTATCGTGTAAGTCGGCGATTACCTATTTGGGGCGCGAGAGACAGGGGCTTTTTCTTTTTTTCCTTTTCTTCTTGTCTTGGCAAGAATTTCGTCCTGATTCTGAGGAAGATGAATCCTCGTCCAGTTCTATTGATGCTTATTTTTTGCTCGCTCCCTTCAAACAAGCTTGTTTCGAAAGGGAACCTAGCCATGGATTACATTACCGGTTACCACTCTAGACGGAGGAATCACTAGCTACTTTTTTCTGATGCCGAATCGAGAGAGTTGGGAAGATGCCACGATGCCAGTTCTGATCTGGTCACTGACAAGACAGGACCACTTCCTCCCTCGAGTTTTGTGCTCTCTTTTGGGAGCCGCGGGACGGAAAACTTCCTAATTTGACCGCGATCGACCCGATCAGCCCCGAACTGCTTAAAGCATCGAGGGCGGATGGAGGGGAGATCAAGCGGCTCGCTCAGTCACACTTTGACTTTCTTGTATCAGCCATGCAGTGCAGGGTGGATGAGCGCAGAGAATCTAGATGCTCGAGGGCCTACGATCCACGACAAGCTTGCGGTAGATCATTATTCGTAATGTTGGTTCCCAAGCGCAGAAGAGTTCGCCACATCTTTTCTAAACCACCATCCTGAGGTAGTTTACTACGTACACCATTTCAGATCGATGCTGAACAACGGAATGCCCACCAACGAGCCCAGGGAGATCGTCCCTATCGGGCCCTAGCCCTACCGCCCCAACCCTAAGATGGGGCCTGGCCCTCTACCTCGATATCACCCTCCTCAAGGAAGCTTCTTTGTTCCAGATCAATCTAGTGGCTTTTCAATCACGGGCCTCTCGGCCGAGATTGTTGTTGGACTAGTTTTCCGCTGATGCGGCTCGATATTGCGTTTAATGAAGTTCCCGCTGCCTGCGAATATTGCACCTTGGCAAGGAGCTTACCAGGATAGGTTCAGGATCAAATGCCGCCAAGTGAGGTATTCTGCGCTCCTACTCGCGACAACCACAAGTGTGATAATTTTTCTTTCTCCCGTCTTGTGAGCTCCACGGTGCAGCCGAAGGTCAATGATCAACAGAGTTGTTGAAGAGGTTACAGATCGCGATCCCCTCATGGTCTCGCAGACGAAGGTGTCACAGGGAAAATCCTCCAATCTTGATGCGGCTAAAAGAAATACGTCCACTTACATCGAAGAGATAGAGCACCTTCTTCAAGTCTGTGGTGGGAGAGGTGAGCGACCTTGCATCAACCTGCCCTGTAACTGATCTACGGGAGCCTCACCTTGATGGATCTTGATCTGCTCCCTTCCCCTTCCTTCCTCCCTTCCATCCATCCACCCCTCGCCCCAGGACCTTCGTACTTTGTACTGCGATTGATGTACTTTGTACACTGCGTGCAGCTATTGCCTGGCTTCACATCCATCGGCATCGGCATGCATCCTGCAAGTCGCCGGTCTGGCAAACCCAATTCCCAAGCGAATGGCTCCGCCTAATTTTCCGCTCCAATGCCATGTCCTACTGGTCCTCTCCTTGCACTATTACTTTTCCGTCATCGCAGGCAGTTCCCATTCTGTTTTAGTCGATGCTAGTCGGCCCCGCTGTATTATCATGGAGTCCTCAATGGCCTAAGTCGGCTCCGCATCCACTTTTGATGCCCGCAAGTCCGCAAGTCAGACCCCGCATATTCTACACTAGGAGTCTAAGAATGGCGTTCTCATCGGGCCCAAAGGCAGCCAAGAAGGCGTTTATGCATGACAACACCTGTGATTACACTGGGGCCTGCCGACCGGTACCATTGTACTTTGTTGACCTTGATGCCGAGTTCTGTTGTGGGAACCTAGGAAGCTCTGATCGAAGGACCTGGGGTGTGCCGAGCTACTAAGAGATGCGCCAGCAAAGTTGCCAGCTTCTTTTTAGCTCCACGCCCCAGAATATTGCTGTTGCTTCCTACACAGCGAGGTCGGAACGATTCTATTCCTACATAGAGTCCTTGAAGAGCCTTTTCAATGGGTCTCCGTTCCCTCTCCGTCCCGAAGGAAGAAATATAACAAGTGGGGAAAAAAAAAGGTGGAACTGCACAGGCAAAAGAATTTTGGTGATGTGAAATTTCCAGTTTGCGCTTTGTTTTTGCCCACTAAAAAACTTCCCTCGGCTCGGTAACTTTCTTTACGCGTCACACTGAACCAGTCGGAAAGAGATCGATTCGGCATTGTCTCGAGACGGTGGCTGCAATGCCTCCAACGTTGCTACTCTTTTCTGGCCATTGCATCTTTTTTTCGACTTTTTCATTTTCGGATTTTGTAGTTATGAGTTTGCGATTTTTTTTTTCTCGTAAACCATTGGTTGGTGTGGTTTGTGCTCTCATCTGCATTTTTCTGTTCCTATAGGACATCCGATCTCTCTCCGAACACCGGAGGCATGAATAGTTGGAAGCTCCATCGCAATATTACTGACACTCATTCAATTCTTGCTCAAGAGCCACAGGCAGAAGTTGTAGAGCTGTACAAAGCATATTGGAGCAGTGGAGGGACAGGGGAGGTCTAGAACTTGGGGGTCTCTCTTGTCTTCCGCCACATGGACTACGGGTCCTACCGGGTGAACGATCCCGAATATCGATTAGCTTGAAGACGAAAAGGCAAGACATTTCAAAGTATTTGTATTTCTTTACGGGATGGGCTGCAGCTTGGACCACCGCCCTGGGTGTGTTGAATCTTGTGAAACTCGCGCGATATCGCAAGAGGGAATCACAAGCTGAAGGTGTGGGAACAAAACCAACGGCGCGGCGGGGTAAGGAAACACGCTCAAGATGCATGGCCAAAATGGCGTCTTTGCGCTGGACTAAAAAAAAAAAAAAGTGGAAAATGATGCGCATCAAGGCAATAACCTTAGTGAGAAGAATCATGGGAAATGATCTCAGGGTGTTAGGGCAAAGAGAAAGGGAAAATACCGAGAAGCCGAGGATGCTGTCCGGCGAAGGGTTCCTCTTCTTTCTTTCTCTGTGTCGCTCCGTTTCTTGACTCATTTCCCGCGGTTTAGGGATCTTAAGTTGGAAGATCTCTTCCCATGTGCTCGCGCCACTCCCCACGTCCCCTTTTTCTTCCTTGTTCGTGATGCATATGGGGCTAATGCAGCTAAGTCTATATCTACTTGTACAACTGGGATTCTCGACGCCGTACACACGTGATAATGAGGGGGGGTATCATTGCTAGACTGCTGGAGTGTTTACTTGCGTGTAAGTTCAACTTGCAGCTCTGGGCGCATTGTCGCATGGAGCTATCATGAAGTTCGCTTGGCTCTCTGTCTTCAAAACCAGTCAGAGCCAGCCCGTATTAGTGTATATGTCGATATTACAGTCGATGTACCCATCCAACTACCCAACCATCCCCACCATTCCCCGCACTCCGGTTAGATCTAGGGGTAAAGAGAGACAAGACCAAACCTAAAAAAGTGAGTGACTCAGGGTTACCACAAAAGGGAGGGGGGTGGATAGAAAGCTGCGATGGGCCATGAAGATTCGTCCATTTCGATTCCTATTATTCCCGTTCCCTGACAAGCTCCGCATGTTCCTCCGCCGTCATGGACGTCCATTCCTCGGGAGTGAGATGGTACGATCTCCCCAAGTACGTCACAACCGCCCATATGTCGCTCTGCACCATGAAGTGGAGAAAGTCCACGGCGAGGTAGTTGGCCACCCACCTCCAGGTAACCGTCCTGAGGAGGAAAGGCTCCCATATGCCGTCGATGGGCAGACCCAGCCGGAGACTGTACGATTGCGCCACCATCCGGAGGGCGATGGCCTCTAGGGGAAACAGGAACAAGGTAGTTGCCGCGCGCCCGAGCATGGTGGCCGCATGGATGAGGGGCTGTTGCGTGAGTGCGTTCTTGAGGTACACCGCCTGGTTCCCCTGTTGCGATCGGCTGTCATTTCCCATTGTCGGTCGAAGTTCCGCGGACCATATGCCTGGGGGCGCGTCGGTTGCCTCGGTCGCCTCGACGTCGAAGCTGATCAGCGTTCCGCTGATGGCCCCGTTGTCTTCTTCGTCCGATCCGTAGTCGTCGCCTCTTCCTGAGAACGCGCTCGGTCTTCTCGATACGCCACTCGTGGGGAACGAGGCGTCTTCTTCTGATGCCTCGATAGAGGTTTGTTGTGCGCTCGTCTCCTCTGCGCCGAAGACGTTGTTCCTCGGTGAAGACGTTTCCATCGACTGCGGGCTTTGCCCTGGAAACCTGTCCGGAAACGTTCGCGGGTCTAATATAGCATCGATGTGTGGAAGCTTCAGGTAAATCTTAATTGCCAGCCACTTCATTACCCGGGCAAAGTGTTTCCGCCACATCGCAAACAGCAACATGGGCGCCGCCCTTAGAGCAGTGGCCAAACACCATCTCCCGATGGATCCTAGGCTGAAGTCTGGGAGAGGTGGAGGTGCCGGGAAGGGTGATGAGGATGTGAATGGTATGAAGAATCCCAGAGTTGGGAGAGCGAACGGGGATATTACGCCCGCTCTTTGAAGGAAGATGTAAAGCTCCACATGCTCTCTCAAGTAATCTCCAAGCGTGTCCTGGCTACAGATGATGCGGCGTTAGTAACTGGGTTGAGCTAGTTCCAAGTGGCATCCGGTATACATACAGCATCCAGAATATGCCTGGAAGTGGTATCTCTTCGAGATACGTGCTCTGCAGCCATTCCCCAATCCTCCAGGCAAGCTCTGTCGGTAGCCCGGCAAGGAAAAGATCCGGCAGTGGCCTTGGAATCTCGCGTCGGCAGACAGACGCAAGCTTCCAGAACGGTTCGTATGAAAACGGTTTATACACCTGCGAAGTAACCCATGGCGTTAGAAATGTGCTATGTAGTGACAGCCCGCTGCTATGCGCATCAACTGACAAGAATCCGCTGTCGTATCCCTGTGAAACCCCAAAGACCGACATCGGACAGCCCCTTCCCAATAGCCTCCATTCGGTCCCCTATGATGTTTTCGTAGCGCAAATACCGGTGCGCGGATTGCACTTCGCTCTCGTTCGAGTTTGGATCCGGCTCCGCGACGCCTATGACGTGCATGACTTCGTTGTGTGATCGGACAATATCGCGATTCAGCCGTTTCGTCCTCTGGTTGACCGGCCGCCCCTTTTCATCGTACTCCTGGGTTGAAGGCTGCGCGTCGTTGGATCCCTCGCCGTATATAACATCGTCATATGGTGATCGACCCTGCCAAACACACATGATGTTAGTGTACAGAGCTTGGTTGACCTGCCGTTCAGCTCAACTGAGGATGCAAACTTACCAGAGCTAGGGCTGTCAGAGGGCCCTGCCGCCCCATGTTGGGTTGAAAAGAAGGATATTTATGTGAAAAGGCTTCTACAGTATCAGAAACACCACATATCGCCCGTCTAGATCGAAAATCGTTGGTATCGCAGAAATCGATGGACGAGATGTCATGGATTGCGAGGTTGAAGCTTGTCGGGGGTTTCGGAGTAATTACCGAAAGTCGCGGAGCGTGTCCCAACTTACCGATAAGGTCCTTATCGATAAACAATTTTGGAGAAAAAAATCTTAGATTTTCTGACCATGCTTGCGACAAGCCCTCGTCTTCCAAGCAGCTTCTTTGAAGCAACGAAATTAAAATGGCGACAAAACAACCTTTGAAAACGACCTTCGACGTTGGAAAGGTGATAGGACCTCTGTTTACAGGTGGTTCCTTTGCAATTGATAATGGCGCTAGCATTTTAGCTACCACATTGGGCGAGGATGTCGTCCTCACGAACCCCTCCAATGGCGAACATATCACCAAGATCGAAGGAGTATGTCTACGTCTTCCCAGAGAGCGAATGCGTGGAATTTTATGACTGACTTTAATTCTCGGAAAGGATGGAGAACTTGTTTCCACCATGACCTGTGAGTAGCACGAGTACATCTATGACAACCACTGCGCTGGTTCTTTCGAAACTGTCTTACTTACCCCGCCATAGTGACGCCCTCCGGAAGCCATCTCATTGTCTGCTCGAGATCGTTGTCGATGAAGATATACGCTGTGCAAAAGTCAGAAGACGATGGCTCGGTCGACGTGACCCTTGTTCGAACGCTGAAGCCCCACTCGACCCCAATCGTTGTCCTCGCAGTCGACCGGACAAGCACCCTTCTGGCCACCGGCGGCACCGACGGAGTCATCAAAGTCTGGGATATTTCAGGTGGATACGTTACGCATACATTTAGAGGACCCAGCGTCCTTGTGTCTGCGCTGCGCTTCTTCGAAGTCGCAGGTCGCACGAGGGACGACGCAAACGCAAAGAAGGGAAAGAAATCGAAGAAGCAAGGCGCTCCCATCGAGGACGAAGAGGCCGAGGATGACGACACGGCGATCAACTTTAGATTGGCTACCGGTTTTCAGGACGGAAAAATACGAGTATGGGATCTACACCGACGGAGCTGCATCGCGAACCTCGACTCCCACGTGTCCGATGTACAGGCGATCGATTTCTCCCCGACGCAGCAGGCGCTAGTCTCGGCGAGCAGGGACAAGACATTAATATGGTGGGATACGCAATCGTGGAAATTCCGAAAGATTGTTCCTTGTCTGGAGATGGTAGAGGCGGCTGGGTTCATAGACGACGGCAGGTTAACATACTCTGGTGGCGAGAAGGGCAACCTCCGAATTTGGGATACGGAGACTGGGAGGGAACTGACAAAGGGACAAGAGGCTAAAGGAGAGAGCGACGCGATTGTTGGAAGCATCTACAGGCCCGAAATTCCCTTTATAATATGCGCCCAGATGGACCACACCCTCGCCCTCTACCACCCTCCAACAAAGGACGACACCGCGGCTGCATCGGCCGTTCAGCAACCATTCAGGCGCGTGTCAGGCACCCACGATGATATTATCGATCTAGCATATCTGACCCCAGACCGCACGGTATTGGCGTTGGCAACGAACGCCGAGGAAATTCGCATCGTGTCAACCGTCGACCCTAAAGATCGCCGAACCTCCGAGTCGTGGTTATCCGGAAATACCCCCTCTTTTGGCCAGGATGTCGGCTTGCTGAAGGGCCATGATGACATCATTATTACTTTGGATGCGGATTGGTCTGGTTGTTGGGTTGCCACTGGAGCCAAGGACAACACTGCTAGGATCTGGAAGGTTGATCCGAGCACTAATACTTATGACTGCTACGCCGTATTCACGGGACACGCTGAATCTGTCGGTGCCGTCGGTCTCCCCAAGACAGTACCTCAGGAAACGAGCCCGGGGTTCAAGGATCCGCTCAACAACCCGCCTCCTTTCCTCATCACCGGATCCCAGGATCAAACTGTCAAGAAGTGGGACATACCTCGTCAATCGCAGCAGACGCAAAAATCCGGAACAAGAGCCGTCTTCACCCGGAAGGCGCACGACAAGGACATCAACGCCGTCGACATCCACCACACGGGCCATCTGTTCGCCTCCGCCTCGCAGGACAAGACGGTGAAGATTTGGTCTATTGAGGAAGGAGAGGTACAGGGTATCCTACGCGGCCATAGGAGAGGAGTCTGGTCGGTCAAGTTTGCGCCGCCAAAACTGCCAGCGTTACAGGGCGAGGAGGGTTCGATTGCGGGCAAAGGCGTTATCCTGACCGGTAGTGGTGACAAGACTGTCAAGCTTTGGAACTTGAACGATTACTCCTGCATAAGGACGTTTGAAGGTCATTCGAACAGTGTGCTCAAGGTTATCTGGCTTAACGTCCCCGCAAAGGAGGAGCAGTCGACGCGACCAATGCTCGTTGCTAGTGCGGGAGGCGATGGCCTGGTCAAGGTGTGGGATGCTAACTCTGGGGAGGCGGAATGTACCCTTGATAATCACGAGGATCGAGTTTGGGCACTAGCCGTGCACCCCGAAACAAATACCATTGTCTCGGGTAGCGGCGACTCCACCGTGACCTTTTGGTACGACACGAGCTCAGCTACCCGGGCTGCGGCGACGGAGGCGGCGCAACACCTGATCGAGCAAGAACAGGAACTAGAGAATCACATTCACGCCGGATCGTACAGAGAGGCTATCACCCTGGCGCTGCAGCTGAACCACCCAGGCCGCCTCCTCAACCTCTTTACAAAAGTCGTCACGACAGACAACCCCGATGCGAAGAGTCTGACGGGATTGGCGGCCGTGGACCAGGTCCTCGCCGACTTGTCCGACGAACAAATCTTCTTGCTCCTCCTGAGACTTCGGGACTGGAATGCGAACGCGAGAACGGCGCCCGTTGCGCAGCGGATTCTGTGGGCGCTGATGCGAAGCTATCCCGCGTCACGCATCTCGAACCTCTCCGTGAAGGGCGCTCGCGGGCAGAAGAGTCTGAAGGAGGTGCTGCATGCGCTGAGAGTGTATACGGAAAGGCATTATAAGAGGATGGAGGAGCTTGTGGATGAGAGTTATTTGGTGGAATATACCTTGCAGGAGATGGATAGTCTTGCGCCTTCGTTGGATGTGGAGGTTGTGATGGCAGATGTGTAGGGAGGGGATTCCCTGGTTCGGCCGGTCTGCGCATTGGTTTTTATCTTCTGTATTTTTCTGGTTTTCAAAAGAGTATATTAGAATTGAATGCATAAATATTAGATCTGGGTATACCGAGGTACTGAATAACTTGGTGTTCAATCAATGCCTCCCAAGATGTTGCGACTTGAGCTTGAAGGGTGCGATTAGCCTCAGGAGGGGCGTGTGCTTATGAATCGTCTATTTTTCGCTATTTCATTTTGACCTTCACATTTTGTCTTTCCCCAACGCTAAATCCAACTCCTCCGCTGCCTGCAATACAATTGACCCTTCCCTTTCAGCACAACGCACAATCCACGTCCTCTTCCCGCAAAATAGAACTACTCTATACACGCGCAGTGATTGTTCCCCCACATCCATAATGTCGAAACGGCTTGCCTCCGAGGCCCTCGAGGACATCTCGGGCAGAGACTCGCCCTTGTCCAAACGATCACGACTCGGTGATTCGGTCGAGCCATCGCGGTCACCAGAGACAAACGGCCGTTTTGCGGCAGACGAATCGAGAGTGACGGGAAAGACAAACGACGCGGCGGATGTCGATATCGACGATTACGATGATTTTGACGAGGAGGTACCACGGCGATCGATACGTCAAGCCGCGCCGACTGAAGGCTACGACGACCTCTACCTCGACACGATAGATCGGCAAGTTCTAGACTTTGATTTCGAAAAGCTATGCTCGGTGACTTTGTCAAATATCAACGTCTACGCGTGTCTCGTGTGCGGAAAATACTACCAGGGCAGGGGGCCAAAGTCGCATGCGTATTTCCACGCGCTGGACGAGAACCACCACGTATTCATCAACATGAAGACGCAAAAGGTATACGTGTTACCCGAGGGCTACGAGGTCAAGAACAAGACACTGGACGACATCAAGTACGTTTCGGATCCGCGGTATACGAAGCAGGAGGTCATGGAGCTCGATCGCGCGAAGAAAACGTCGTGGACGTACAACGGCGCCAAGGAGTATGCGCCCGGCTTCGTGGGCATGAACAACATCAAGGAGAACGACTACCTCAACGTGGTGGTGCAAGCGCTGTCCCACGTCCCGCCTCTACGAAACTATTTCCTGCTCGAGGATTTCTCGACGAGGCCCGAGCTCGTGCAGAGGACGAGCATCCTCTTCCGCAAGATCTGGAACCCGCGCGCTTTCAAGGCCCACGTGTCCCCGCACGAACTTCTCCAGGAAATCGCCCTGCAGTCTAACAAGCGGTTCACGCTCACGCACCAGTCCGACCCTGTGGAGTTCCTCTCGTGGTTCCTCAACAACCTGCACCTCGGGCTCGGCGGAAGCAAGACGAAGCCCAACAGCTCCATGATCCAACACATCTTCCAGGGCAAGCTCAAGGTCGAATCGCAGACCATCACGGCGCGCGCCGACGCCGGCGATCGCCTCCGCTTTGAGGAGGCCGCCGAGGTGAAAGTTGACGTCGTTCGCTTCCTCCTGCTCACCCTCGACCTTCCGGCCGCGCCGCTCTTCCAGGACGAGCTCGAGAAGAACATCATCCCGCAGGTTCCCCTCACGACCATCCTTAACAAATACAACGGCCTGCAGGCGCAAGAACACCGCGCCCAACGCAAACGCTACCGTCTTCTTCACCCTCTACCGCCCTACCTCATCTTCCACGTCAAACGCTTCAGCCAGAACAAGTTCGTGTCCGAACGGAACCCGACCATCGTCACCTTCGACGCGAGGAACCTCGACGTATCTCCCTACGTGGAGCCGAACCCCGCCGAATATCCCGAAGGCGAGCCCATTTGGTATGATCTCGTGGCGAACGTCGTGCACGAGGCCGTGAGGGCGAGGGATGACGTTACGGAGACGGCGGACGAGAAGAAGATGTGGAAGGTGCAGATACGGGATAGGGCGAGGGATGAGTGGGTTGTTTGTCAGGATTTGTTTGTTGATAAGGTTCAGGCGGAGTTGTTGTTTGCGGGGGAGACGTATTTGCAGATTTGGGAGAGGAGGAGGGTGCCGAGGGGGAG
>SJVG01000325.1:0-37209 GCA_034774675.1 Scedosporium minutisporum
AATATGAAGATGTTTGGATTTGAAATGGTAGAGGAATATAGGTTTGAAGTTGGTTGGGATGAAATGGCGGTGTGAAATTTTGGGTGTCAGAAAGTGGGGGGTGTCAGAGAGGGGGGTGTTTGACTTACACATTACTTAGAACCAGTTGTTATCTGGTCCCCACCGAATGTTGCTTGCTTGCTCTGCTTCTCACCTCCCACCCCCATTCATGGCCACAAGGGTCGATGTTGTCACGGGGAACCTCGCCCCGCTGCACGAGTTCGCCGTCGCTGAGGAACATGGTGGGCCATTGACGGTCCTACCTCGTAGTCAAGGCATACCCGCCGTTCCTACCAATACCTCTAGCTCGCCTCCCTCGGTGTCAAACCAGCAACCCGAGCTAAGGCCCAGAAATCGGTTTCCTGAAGTCTCCACGAATCCGGAAGTCGTCGAGGGCTGCGTAGGTGGCCCTGGAGTTTTCCACGCCGACACCTTGCCATCTACCTCTCTCCAAAGCTCACCGACCGAGAGACCTTCGGCTTCAGCCCCACGGGCACCGACGATTGAAAATGTATGGGACTATAGCGTGCCAGTTCCTGGCAGCCGGCAAAACAAACGCATATACCCCAAAGCGCCAGTAGAATATGGCCGGTGGTGCAGGGAACAATGCCACGGACGATTTGTCTTTATCAGGAGCGAGCTGGCCGCCTTGGTCGATAAGTATCTAGACCTTCGCGGACTTGAAAGACGTCCTGTCTACGCCTCGCGCATGGTGGGGACAAGCCCCGAAACTGCGCTTCCGAGCGTTGTTGTTACCTGTCGAGAAACGGATTTCAAGAAACTGCGGATCCTGTTTCGAACAAAGGCCGAAGCTAAGCTACTCCTCGGCAAAGAATCGGCCCTAGTGCAACTTCGCAGCTCCCTGGGGATAAAGGCGAGCAAGAGTGAATCCGTACCACGGCTGCAGCTCGTGTATTACAGAACCCCAATGGCGCCGGTGATCCGGATGATCTCGACCGAGCCACTAGAAACTTACTTGTTAGACGACGAGTTCTCCTGCGGCGGCACTATCTATTTTAACAGTTCTACTGCGACCTTGGGCGTGACATTTGACATCAATGACTGGAGAGGGACTCTCACTGTCGATCATCTGTTTTCTCCGGCCGGGAATCCGGACGGCCGTGAAGATGATGCCCAGACAAAGGGTCCGGACAGTTCAACCTCGAGTGGTGAGCCGAACAACACAGATTTTTCATGGGAAGATGACGATGAGTATGACGATTTGGACACCTATGACTCGCCACCCTCCCACGGCATTGGAGCGAGTCATTGCGATGAATTATCCCGCCTCGAGCTTCCGGAGATAGCCAACACCGACAAAATACCGAGGTTGATGTTTCCAGAGATGTGGGAGAGAGTCATTCCCCCCAGGGAACTTTCTCCTTCGGCTCCGTATTTAGACTGGGCACTAGCGAAGCCTGGCACGGGACTGGTGTCCTCTTTCTCCCGTCCCAATACCGTCTTTCTCAACGGACATGATAGGAGCCCAGTTTCCTTGAGCCGAATCCGCCGGGAACCGCCGGACCACCTAGCTTCGGTCTATGTAGTATCCGGGATGCGAAAAATCATCTCTGGTCAGATACTGTCTGATCCGATCTTCTTACCCTCCATACCAGGTCGAGAATACTACGAGGCTTGGTCCGTAATCTTGGATACGCCAGATGGTGAGTACATCATATCCCAAGGCATCGACTAGCCGCCCTCCTCCCTCTGTATATGTATACTCACGTACTTGACTCTCGATTTAGGTCTCATTCCGGGCGAATGCGGGTCCATCGTCGTCGATCAAAAAACCAATGAAGTATATGGCCACATCATCGGAAGTGATCCCCTCGGCCATGCCTACGTCGTCCCTCTCACCCACGTTTTGAAACAAATGGAAACATGCTTTGGTGCCAACGTAAAGCTAAGGGAGTCGTCCGAAGTATTAACGGATACCGAAAATGAAAGCCCGAAGGCAAGAGGTCGCCGGCAAAAACGACGAGCCGATGCTTCTGCTTCTGAGGAAGAAGACAGCATTATTCGGAAGAAACCGCGATTAGAGAAGCATCGCAAACCAGATTTAGACTGTGAAGATGAAGTCCCCATGGATATCGACAGAACGGACCCAAGCGGAGCCACCCATGACGACGAATTAAAAGACCGAAATTCTAGGCAAATAACCTCAAAACCTCCTATGGGAACAAACGTTGTTGAGCAGGAAAGGGAATTCCATTTCCGAGAAATTAACCGGCAAACGATACGGAACTGGATCGACTATGGTCAGCAACCCAGCCCAACTAGCGACCCGCCAGCCGGGCCGCCAGCACCTTCTTCTCTTCAAGCTCTGGAAGCCACTCCAAGTGCAAAAGGGAAAACTAACCTCACTCCCTCCGATGAGGGAGAGGAGGAGACGAACAAACATGTATGGGGTTACCTTTTCCCCAGTGATCCTCGCTACGACGGTGAGCACTTTGTCGTGCGTTCGAGGCCGGATTGTACACAATACCTTATTGGGCGACAGCCAGAATGCGGTACGTCATACTTGACTGTTTCGACAGCTAGATTACCTCTTTCATTACCAGAAACACACACTATCTTAGGTTTCTCTGGTTCCGGACGAACGAATGCTAATATTTTTGATCCGTTTCAGATCTTGTCATTAGAGACCCCGTCGTTTCTAATCGCCACTGCTCGTTACACTTGGAATATAAAGACAACAAGCTCATACTATTGCTCCAAGATTTATCGAGCGACGGAACATTTATCAATGGCGCCATTGTCGGGCGCGGCCGGCAGCAGGAACTTAATGATGGTGATGAAATTTCCATCACTGGCACGGCCAGCTTCACCATCAGATACCCCTCGAGCTACCAGTCCCAAATTTTCGAGGCGTCATACATTTTAAATAAAAATCTTTGGGCGAACCACGGCCTTCCAGGAATTTGTCGCTACCACAAAAAATACATTGACAAGCAATACATTTGCAGGTTTATCCCGAATCCACCGGCGGACCCGGACATTCTCAGGCGGGAAATTGCAGAAATTAAGGGATTCCACCATCCGAATATCCTACATATTCGATCTTCGTTTGAGTCACAGGGCGGGTTTCACCTGGTGCTGGAACATACCGGATGGGGGAATCTTATCCGCCTCATCACGAAGAAGCAAAAACTAGACGAAAATGAGACTAGAGCGTTATTTTGGCAGTTGTTCGACGCAGTAAAATATCTAGTAAGCTTGTTTCTTTTCACCCATGAGTTGAGCGCTGCTAATACATACTCCGCACGAGCACAGCACGATCACCACATGGTCCATGGTGATATTAGACTTGGGAACGTCTACTTGATGCGTGAAAATGTTTCTTACGTCAAACTGTTCGGTTTCGGTCTTTCTCAAATCAAAAGCAAGAGGCCTCTCATGGAAGATCTTTCCGCAACGCCTATCTACGTCGCTCCGGAGGTCCAACCGGATATGGAATCTGTCAACGCTACCACGGCCGCGGATATATGGTCTTTAGGTGTACTTTTATATACCTGCGCATGCGGCTTTCCACCATTCTCTGAAGAATTGCGGTCGGAAAAGTTCCCTTTCAGCCTGAGGGAGCATATCAGAGCCGGTACATTCAACTATCCATCTCCCTACTGGGACTCTATCGGCGACCCAGTGCGTAAGTTACCCCTCCGAGCCATGTCTCTCTCGATGGTGGCCCACTTCGTGTATAGATATCAGCAACGCTAATTAACTTTATTTCTCAGTTCATCTGATAGACAACATGCTCGTCCAGGACCCTCGAGGAAGGTTCACAATCGAGCAGTGTCTGAGTCACCCATGGCTCACCCGGCCTATTCCTGGTGGAGCTGAGGGCACCAGTGCAATCGCCAAGCTGCATGTGGATCCAAAACGCCGGGATACGAGTATTATATGCGAGCGGACGCTGCTCAGCTCGTTATTGATGTCACAGCGGGAATTGGGGAGACCCGTCGCAGGCAGCGATGAGGAAGAAGAATCCTCCTTATCCACCAAGTGGGAAATACAAAAGATCTCCCTGCCCCCGCTCAGCACACCAAGGGCAGTCCGAGGAAAGGAATATTGAAGTAGACGGACGAACGAGAGTGGGAGGTGGCAGAAGGCGCCGGAACGTGGCAACGAGGGCCAGAAGCAGAGTTCGAAACAAAACAGTTACGAGAAATACGGGGGCTTTAATGGGGGGAAATAAAATTGACCAAAATTCGCCTCAAATCACCCTGACACTCTTTCCTAGGATTTTCTACAAGCATCCATCAAGAGGTCGGCGCAGATAATGTGATTCCCACGCAATCAAAAAAACTACTGCCTGCAAGAACCCCTCGAATCAGGGATTGTGTATCGTATCCCTTTAGGCTTCGTATCAGGGTCCCCCAGGAGGCCCCGCAACGTCGCTTCGTAGTAGTTAAGCTCGCGACACACCTCAGGCTCAATGTAGCTAAGCCCCCAAGTTGTTCGGTTGGGTGCCCCGACGTAGACCCTCTGGCTGTTGGAGCGTGTGACTAGGGAGGCCGGCCAGTTGTGGGAGGGTAGAAATCATAGTCCCAAGATTACGCTCGACGGGCCGCGGGTCTTCTGTCTCCTTGGAATTATACTCTCTCTCTGTTTCTCATTTATACAAGTGTATTGCCATTCGCGTTCGTCCGTTCATGCCCACATTCCTTATTGTGCGAGGCAACTAACCGGCTTTGTGCCACGCCCCATCTTTAACTATAGCAGCCTCGGCCTAATATCCAATTTACCAAACGAAAATTCCGCGACGAGCGGGATCCATAGATAATAGCTCATCAAGGTCGGAATTAGGTGAAAACTATCATCACTGTCAACTTTAATAAAGCAGACAATAGTAACAGCAGCATCAAAAGCTGTTACCAGTAGATGAGTAGATGTTGATCCGGTACTTTGGAAATATCACGACGAGGGCGCTGTGTATACGGAACACTGATTGGCACCGTCGGCCCTCCAACAGAATATGTATGTAGTAGGGATTATTACGACGAATATACAAATTTCGGATATATAAACAGTCTGTGACGTTCTTCGACGTCTGACCAACTTCTTTCGCTTTAATACCAGTCTGATGAACGTTAATCGTTACTCGTTACTCGTTCTTCGACTTGGTCCATATCGATCGTTTATAATCTTCGCACATCTCATACTATGAAAATATTAGCAGTCATCCTTCCCACTCAGATGAAAACGTGTGACTTACAGCCTCTTGCACCGCTTTCCGGGCCTCGGGCCACGCCTTCCGACCACATCCAGGAATACCCTGCGGATTCGTCTCGAAGAGGCGCCAGGAATAGCTATTCAACGGCCCCTTGGCTAGCCACGTCCAAAGCTCTCGATCCTGCGACCGCAAACGCCATCCCCTCCCGCTGAAAATGTGGTCAATATGTTCGTACATGCCGGTTCCGGCGGCATCGTGGAGAAATCGGTAGAACGAGTGTCCTCGGACGAAACCCTGCAGGATGGACCGATCCGCATCCCATTCTTTCCGCCACCACGCGTGATATCGGTCGACCTCGGCGTTCATCTCCGCTTCGGGTGGTAAAAGTGCCGGTTTGCGGTACTTGCCTTGTGGTGCTTGTGATCCCGAGGCTTTGGCCGTCTCTGCTGCCCAGATCTGGCTAAGTGCCATCGAGGCGAGTTCGAGGATGGCCCAGCGGCTTTCTTGGGCTGACATCCAGCTTAGAATGGCGATTGATGAAGCCCGGCGCGGTGGGAACATCATCTGATATAGACGGGCAAGGTGAGGTTCTTGTTTGGAACCATTGTTGCTTTTGCTGCCTGCTCCGTTTTGAGTCGTTGTTTGCGCTTGGACAATCTGCTCGGCAGTTTGGACAGGCACCCCACAGGCACCATCCATCTCCAGCTCTGGCAGAATGCTCAGATCAAGTTTGTATCCCGTACAGAAGACCACTGCATCAACCTCTATTATGCTGCCATCTGTTAGGAGAACCTCCTTCTCGCCGGCAAAGTCCTGAAACGCCTTCACAGGAAGAATATCGCCTCTGCGCAACGCAGGTATGTAGTTCTCCTGGACGACGGGGTGAATATGCGCCATGCTCGTGCACGGCAACATGTGCCAGTCCTCCCGCATCCTCTTCTCCGTGCGTCTCAATCGCTCCTTATACGAAACGCCCGGCTCTACGGGCTCGGACCGGGCAGCGGCGCGAATCATGGTATTGACGAGGAACTTGTCCGCGAGCGGTTTCATGAGCCAGGGCGCCGCGTAGTCCAGGAGGTACTTTAGGCGCAGGTCGGGCCAGGTGAAATTTAGATCCATGGGGACCCCGTCATCGTCGTAGCGGGAGAGGAGGAGGCGGCCGCGTCCGTAGGATTGGTAGATTTTAGTTGCGTGGCCGAGGAGGTTGAGGGATACTTCGCAGGCTGTGTTGCCGAAGCCGACGATGAGGACTTTTTTACCCTCGAAACGCGTAGGGCTTGGGAACATTCCTCGCGTTAGCAGGGGAAAAAATGAAATGAAACGAAAGTAGAAAAGTAAAATGCAAAGTACGAGAAGAAATTAGGTGAAAAAAGGTGATACATCAGATAGACGTTTCTACTCACTCCCGGTAGGCTTGACCATGCATGACGAGACCTTTAAACTTGTCTCGATTCGGCATCGGCGGCCACTTTGGTATCGTTTCACCGCCATGACCGAAAACAACTTTGTCAAAGGAAAGGATGCCGTCCCCGTCCGCATTGGTTACGTACACGTCCCATGCGGTGTCGGAAGCATTTCGGACGACTTTCTTAACCGTGCTATTAAATCGAATATGGTCGTAAAGGTTGAAATGCGTGGCGTAGGATTTGAAGTAGTCGACTGCGTCACCTTGCACAGGATGTGTCGGGCAAGCTATAGTATCCAAACAAGTCAATATAATACCGCAAGGACAAGCTAGGAGCGGCTTGCAATAAACTCTATGGTTGATTTGTTCGGGCAAATTAAGTAAAATTGGGTCAGTTACCTTGTGGAACCGGAAAGTCGCTAAAGCAGGACTATAGATTTCGGGGAGTCAAATTCAACCAGCCACCATGTGAGGGATTTTCGTCTGTTTCTGTGCCGACGATCAACTTACGAGAAACTTGCTAATATTACAGAGCGTGTCACCTAACGCCGTGGTGAATGCCGTGTTGCTGCTGTACGCCCATAACCCGCCGACTTCGCCCCGTCTCTCGAAGGCCACAGCGTCAAAGCCCTCGTCCCGCAGATTCTTCAACGCCGTGAGTCCTGCGGGGCCTTGTGTTCCCCGATGATCGTTAGCTCAAGAACCCCTTTTATGACGATGACGAGTGCTCCATGCAATATATGCAAAGTGGGAAATCATACCCAGGCCAATGACGGCGATCTTCACCTGGTCCATGCTCCGCTACCGTTATTCGACGAACTTCGTGTGGATAAAGGCAAACATTCCAGGGTAAATTGAAGGTCTGAGTCCGCATGTGTGGTTGCACAAATTCTTCACGGGATGCAAGGGAGAGAGGGAAATCACAATCACTCTTCTCGACGTGACGAGCAGGGGTTCCTCAAACTGGTGGCTGGGAATCACCACGGCGACAAACACGTGACCGCCACCGTGGACGGAACAATCCAGGTCCATGATCCTAGTTCCTTTTCTCATGGAACTTCGTGAGTGAGTTCGTAGTCCTCGAGATGGAAGACCGGCCTGAGAATCCACCGTTAATGAGACTGAGTGAAAGTTGGATGGCTTTGAAGCGAGATTGAAGCCTGGTCCTGAATGCGAAGTAGATTAGATCAATGTCGGCGAAGAGAGCGGGCAACATCATATCGCGTGTGTGCCTTCACGTAGTGAGCACAATTCCCAAGCTCAAAAACTCGACAGTTGCAGAAAAGGTTTTGTCAATCTGAATCCATGATAACATTGAATTGTTAACAGTTAACCCTCACTCAATCATAATACACATTGTTCCTCCCAAAAATCCTCCAGAGCCCTCCCAAAATTTCACTCGAAACTACCCTTGGACAACGGCCGATTGTCCAACATATCCCCAACATGCGTCCTATCAATCGCCTGACAATCCCGTCTAATCGTCATCAAATCCCGCATAAACCTAACCGGACTCTCCCGGAACCCAGATCCACCCCCAACACGTCCTTCGACATCCCGCAGGATGAACCCATCCGAGTCTACAATCTCGCTGTCTTTGGCCTTTTCCCATGAGAGGCCGAGGAATTTGCATGCGGCGATGTACATGTTGAAATCGTTAAAGTAGAGCTGGCCGGAGAAGAGGTTCAGGCTGGCGGTGAGGGGCAGAGGAAGCTCCAGCTTGCGATTGAAATACTGTGGGGAGATGAATAGCTGTAGATTGTCGAGGGAAGGGAAGGCTGGGTTGACTCGGGGGCTGTAGATGTGCATGCTCGTATTCGCAGAGACGGAAATCGTTGGAAACACCGAGTTGGCCTCGAACGGGCTGATAATCATCATCACCGTCTTCCCTTCATTCTGTTTGTTGACAAGAATCCACTGGACAGATCTCAAGAACGAGTCCAGGGCGACCTTACCACCCTCTGGAATCTTGACCGTACGAGTGAAATCGTCAGACACCAGCAGACTAAAGTCAGCATCCTTCCTTGCAAAGCCCGAAAGATCAAATCCTTTCCCAGCGTTAGTCAACCGCAGAGACGAAAAGGCCGGTTTGTAAGCCTTAGAAGTCGTGATGGTTCCATTCTCCACGAAACGGACGACGTCCGGATGCATTTTATGTGCCGCCGGTACCGTCGCTGGCGGACGTTCCTGCTCGCGCTCCTTCTCGCTCTCGGGCTGAAGTTCTCGCTCTTGTTCCTCGCTCAGCGCCGCCCCGTCAAGCTTTCCCGCCCCAAAATCCCGCAGCCGGTCCACGATTGAATCAGACTCGCCGTCGAGGGCGGACCCCGGGTTGCCTGACTCGTCATGCTCGGCATTCGGACCGTATCGTTGCAGGATTGTCTGTGCCTCGTCTTCGAGGAATTCCTTTGCCTGGTCCGGCTTCAGGGCGTGTTTTCCTTTGGTAAACTGCGCCCAGAGAAGTTGGTGTTTTCGGTGACGCCACCCTTGTTTGGCCCATAATTGAACGCCACGTTGGAGACTGCTCCAAGTTTCTCGAATTGACCAGAGTAGAATGTCAGAAACCGCAATATCGTTGTGGCTTCGGTTGGGGAATAGCTCGTTAATCTTGGTGCGAATCTCTCGAGGGACGCAAAACACCACCGATTGGCCATGGCCCAATTTCCTCATCCTCATACATCCTAGGAACCGAAAACGTCAGTTGCTCATCAGCGCGAAATCCCATCGTCGAAACTGCAGCACTTACCTTGCATCAGCCCGTCCTTTGTTTGGTTTGCCCCCAGTGTAACAGCGGCGCGGTAGTTCGTCGGCAACTTCAAGTCCGTTCCGCGAGTGTGCGCCTCGTCCAGGAAAACAAGACATACGTCCAACTGCGACGCAAACGGCGAAGTCTGCAGCCTATCGATATACCCACTGCGGTCCACGACGCTCAATTCGTCGTTGTCGTCGAAGAACACGACGGCTTGCGTATGGTCGTCCTCAAGCCTCTGCAGCCATTGCTGCGCTACCTGCAAGTTACTAAGCTCCAAAACCTGGGCTCCGACGTCCAGGATAACCCGAACTGGGGGATCTAGTCCGACGACGAGATCCAAGAGGACATCCGCATCGCTGGACTGCTTCGGCGACCTGGGAGGAATATCCGTCACGGTCGTCTCGGGCTGGAGAAGGTAGCTCATGACCAGCGCATTGGTATGCTTCTGCTCTTCCAAATCGAGTTGCTCCATTCCCAGCGGCAAAAGTCTCCGCGAGTCGTTGGTGCCGCTGAACCCCGTCGTCGGATGCACCTTCTTCTCGCCGAGATCCCATCCCGACGCCGACAGCTTCGAAGGAAACTCCTTCATCTCCTTGGGGTAGACAATGTGGCTCAGGAAATAGTCCACAACGCCCTTTGAGAACCTGAGCTGGGGGAAGACGTCGTTGATGCACTGGAACTTGTCTTCGATGTTGATGCCCCCGAGAGTCCTGAACTTGTCCGGCATTTTGGTGTTGTCCCGCACCCACAAGTCATACTCCACCTCCGCCTGGTCCGACTTCAAGAGAGTCTCAAGCGCCAGGAATAAACCATCGTCGGACAGCCCAGAGTAGTAATACGTCAAACAAGAGAGAATTATGATGACATCGGGGTGGCTAAACTCCGAGCGGGCGCTGGGCTGGTCCTTGGCGAGGTAAGGGACGGCAAGTCGTGTCGAAGGCTTTCTGTTTGGGGTGAGGCCGTAGTTTACCCTCCACCTTTTTTGCGTCAGGGCGAAGTTCAGTACGTGGCAAGCCATCAAACCGCGAAGAAGGACCAGAGTCGGCCTGATGGCATCAGTCCAGAACCCGGCTGGTCCCTCGCGCTGCACTAAGTTAATCTCGTCCTCGGTGAGCTCGGTCTTAGTGATGTAGGTCCGTACTGCCTCGCGGACTGCCGGCGGTTGCCTCGAGATGGGGAATCCAGTCAGGCCATTATCGCAGATGCGATCGGCAAGCTTGTCAACCAAGCTTTGCATCGCTTCGTTCCTGAGGATCCTCGTCCTCGGGAAACTTCCAGGGTGTGCAGACGCGTCGTGGATCTCAATCGAGTCTGGGAACTGCTTTCGGACCTCTGGCGCAATGTCGCGGATAAGATTCAGCACTTCTTGAATAATCTGCCATCGATACGGGCTGTGATCAACAGGTTGTTGATTGCCAATGGTGTAGACCAGTTCGAACCTGACGCTAAAATTCTCATCGCTCTCATCGACAATGTCTCGTGCATTGTTAAACAAAAAGTGTCGCGTCTCATTCAACATCTGCCCGATCGCTAAGTTCTCCGGAATCATGGGGTATTCCGTCCCCATTTGTTGGAAAGACAAGATGTGCTCTGGTTGCACGAGCAACACTCCGCCCACATCTCGGCACTGCTCCAACATTCGCTGAATCGCCTGTGCCTCCATCCTTCCGACCTTGAGCGCACGGGAAAATGGCATCTGGAACACAACGCGGTCGAGTAATCCTCCCATCTTCGACGTCAGCATCTGCAGCATCTGCTTCGACTGCGGCTTCGCGACGAGAACTCGTACGAGTTTCTTCCCATCGGCAAGAGCAGCGGCCACGATGGGCACGATGACCGACGACTTTCCCTCGCCCATGTTCAGCTGCATCACGGCATTCTGAGACTTCGGCGGCGTCCTCATCTGCGCCGCAATCTCTTCCTGAACGTCTCGGATCGTGATGGAGCTCTCCACCTCCAAGAGAAGAGAGTCAGGGTAATCCAGCGGGTTCCAGTTCTTGTGGCCGACGTTCTGGAGCTCCCTAGACAAGGCGCCGAGGTCGTCTCGACGAGCTGCTGCGAGCATGCGTTCGGCACGTTGCACATCGGCGAGAGAAACAGCGTACTTGACGATGCATTCTTTCCAGCCGGGTGGAAGGTGCTTCCATTTGTTTCTTCCGATGCACTGCAGCAGGAACGACGGCGAGAGTCTTGGCCAATGGGTGGTGAAACATCCATCGGCCTCGCCAACGCAGACTTCGCCTGAGGAAGAAGACGTAAAGGGCAAGAAGGTCGCCATGTGTTTGTGGAGCGCATCGACAATGGCCGAGTACAGCCCGTCGGCTCGGTGCTTGAAATGGGCATGGTAGACGTCCAACAATCCCGGCGCGTTCTGCTGGAGGATAAAGTTGCCGTGTGCCCCGGAGGCTAGGGACTCGGCGCTTTGGCGGAGACTCTGGACGTAGTCCTTTTCGAAAGCGGCGCTGGCCATGAGGTTGAGCTTCTCGATCATATCTCGAAGCAACTCAGACTGTTGGCCAGCTTTCGATGACAGCGTCAAGGCCCGAGGAGGCGCAGGTGGACAAACGAGATCGATCTTTGGAGTGACAAGCTTCTCCAGGTCGGGTTGGGGGCAGAGGAAAACGTCAGCCTTACTGACGTACCGCTGCCTGTGACACTGACCGGGGATAGGCTCCGATACCGAGTCCTTGGTGGCAGATAGTTGATTTGCCTGCAGAGGGGAAACCGAGGGTAGCTGCTCAACCAGTTCGACAAGATAACCCCACAGCGAAATATTGTTATAACGAATGTTCGTATGTTCCTGAATAACCGGAATGGCCACAGACGACCTCACATACGTCGCCCAATCCGCGCTGTTCCGGGGGAAGGCAAGATCCGGCGACTTGCAAGGCCACTGCTCCTCGGCGCGCTCGACCAGGCTCTTCATGGCCCTGCCGCGGGTGGCCGCGTACCGCTCGCGAGCCGCGTCCTGCTGGCGACGATTCAAGCTTATCGACTGGATGTACTCGGGGCAGTCGTACCAGTGGTGATAAAAATCGTCGGCCTGGAGCTTTGACAGGAGTGCGTCCCGGCCGAAGTTGGTTCCGCACGATGGGTGGAATTGATCGACCTGGGGTGGGTTCACGGAGGCCATTTGCGAGACGTTGGCCATGGCGGCCAGAACTTGGATGACGGGCATGTGGGCCTTTTGCGAGAAGGCCATGGTCGAGAGCCACATCATCAGGTCGAAGCGGTCAATGTCGGACGACGCGCCCAGGCCAATTTCCTTGTGGTAGAGAATGAATTTATTACCCACAATTTTTGGATCGGCGCCCCCCAGTAGCCAGCTTGCGTCGTACTCGGGTTTATCACCACCTGTCTCAAGGTTCAGACGGTATCCGGGACCGTAGACCTTGTTGGCTTTCGACAAAAAGTTCCAAATGCTGCTAACGACGTCGGGTGGCAGTGCATGCGGCAGTTCTGTTCGACGGTTGTAGATGTAGTCAGCCATAGAAAACGCCCGTTGAATCTCGTTAGAGGTCTGGCCTACATCCCTGGAACAGTAGAGGCGATCATGCTCCATGGTATGCACCTCGGCACCGTATTCGGCGACTCTATAGGTAGAGGCTCGGATGGAGTCACGCAAAATGAGATCACGGTTATGCCGTTCGAATTCGGGGGGCTCCTGGTACTGGTCTTCGTAAAAGAAGGCTCTGTCTGCCGTCGCGTTGAATAACGACGTCACTGCGCCCAGGAACGAGTTGTGCTGCGAAAGGAATCCGAGACTGGATGACCACCCCACGGTCTGCATCACCCTTTTCTCCTTGGGATAATACATTCTCCAAGGCGTAAGTCTCGCGATTTGGGAGAGTGCAGCCGTGTTCTCCGGAGTCAAGACGGGGAAGGACTTCACGGCCGCGGAATTGAGAATGTCCAGGGCGCGTTCGGTACCAGTTCGTTGTGTCAGGGGATCGGGTAGGCAGAACGACGTGAGGGCATGGAGGTGACAAATAAGAAGCTTGCTCTCGAGGCTTCCGTTGTCCACGAGTCTGCCGAGGCGAGTGTCAACGTCGTAGGGGTGGACTCGGACGGCGTCGTCCGTGTTGAAGTGGACTCGGCTGTGGGGATCCGAGGGGAGGCAACGCACTGGTCCTTCGAGGATAATCACTTTTCGGTATGCATCGTCTGAACTTGCCTTGAGGACGAGTTTGTTGTCGAGACCGAAAAGGGTTCCAATTTCCTGGTCGGGATCGACAGTCATTCCGCGGAACTGGTGAGACGTGATATCCGACCGGCCCTTTTGGAGGTGGAAAGCCAATTTCAACGTCGGAATCTCGATATATAGGACAGAGAGGGATGGGCGGTAAATCAAGTGAAGCCTTTCCGCCTTGACAAGCGGTGAAAATACCGCGGCAAGACGAGTCGCAGTCTGGCCCTCAGGATTAAGAAGCTTCGGTGCGACTAAGATCCGATCCTCTCCTTGATTGAGTTGCCACACGTCACCCTCCGCGTAGCTGAGCCTCCAGTTATTTTCCAAAGACGTCCAAGGACTGCTCAGAGGGCAGAACTCGACGGTGTTAGAGTCGACGTCGTACCAGTGAACATAGTCCCTCGTGAACGCTTCGGGCAATCCTTGGAGAAGCTCGGGATGCACCAAGTCCCGATCTTTGCCGTCGCGGACAGCTCTCACGAGCAATTCCTGGCCTTTTCCAGAACTTTCTACCAGACCGAAATGGACCTCGTGGCCCGCGAAAAGTTTCTTGCCGGAAAAGAGCATACCGGGTACGTCGGCGGGCATTACTTCCAGCACACAATTCCCAAGCAGCCTCTTGTACATCGGGTTCCTCTCGTACTCGGTGGGGAGGCGGTTCAGCGGAACACCGTTGACGCGCAGTTCGCCGGTCACAAGACAATAGTGGACTTCGAGAGGTTTACGGCCACTCAGAGATATGCTCTTCGTCGTAAGCCACGACATTCCGGAATGGGAGCACCCGGGTATCGAACATCTGTTCCAGCCTCCCGGCGACGCATTGTATGAGACCCATGAGCGCTTCACCGCGATGTCCAGGGCATCTTTACCATAATCCACAATGAGGTTGGCCAGGATTGGACACGCTCGTGTGCAAAGAAGCTGCCATCTCCAGTACAGGATCGACGACAAGGCGCTCTGGTTAGAGGAATCGGGGGCGTAACACTCGTTGATCGTGATGCAACATTCGATGAAGTCGACGGCAGCAGGATCGGCGTTAGATTCTAGAATAGTGCGAAGAACATCGTCTTCGACATTGCAGGTGTCAACGCACACCAAGGCTGCGTACGCGATCCTCCCTCGGAGTTGTGTCTTCTCGCCATCATCTGTCGTGTCGTCAGCACGAGTTTTGAGCGACTTAATCCAACCGAGCCCAACACTCCGGGCCTCTGAAAGATACTTCAACACGTCTCCCCTGAGAGCATCGGAATCCGTCAACGATAGAATACGCCGAGCCACGGCAATGTACGTGGTCAGCGCGTTGACGCACTGCCAATTATCGCGAATCCTGTTCGTCGCAGCCCGCAGGCTCTCCATCATCCGTTCTCCGAACGACTCCGCCATCGCCGGAACCTCGTGCGCTGCGCGGTGCCACGAACCATCTTGATGCGGTCCGGCTTGGTAAATGCACTGGAGCACAGTCAAGGTCGTCTCGACTCGCTTAAAGTCGACACTGGGGGCCGTGACTTGCAGCAAGATGTTTTGCCACTGAATCCTGTGGCCGAGCGGAATGGTACACAGGGCCTTGTATTCTGTGAGGGATAGATGATCGGGGCAATTGGCCTGCGTGGCGATAACCAGGTTGGGCGAGGGGCCATCGGGGGAAGTGGAGGGTCGGTAGAGAAATTGCTGCATCGAGGCCAACTCCCTGGAGAGAGCATAGGTGATGGCCTTGGTAAACACATCTATTCCCCTTGTCCGCGACGGCGAGCTAACAAAACATTCTCTCGACTCGTCGTAGTACTGGTAGCGCAAACCGTTGTTATAGTAGAGCTCCTCCGCTCTGCTGACTGTGGAGATGAGCTTCGGTTTATAATGCGACTTTGAATGGGCCTTAATCCCGGACAACAGACAGATCCGTGGGGTGAAAGCATCCCCAATGTCGCAATAGTAAGAACTCAAATGGATGTCGGTACGGAGGGCAAATTTCGAATTTGCATTGGGGCGGTTTTCATGCTCGTACGCCTTCTTAAAGATATCGAAGAGGACAAAGGTGGTAGCCTGGCGCCAGACGGAGAACCACGCCGGGACTTCCAACTCGAAGACGACATTCCTCTTCTCCGCCTTGAGCTCGGGCAACGGCCACTCATGGATCAAGATTGGCAGGCTGTTTGCTCTGTTTCTTGTCTTGCATCTCTTGCAGTTGCGGGGATGCTCTCGATTACCGTCCTCGTCGTATTCGACATCGCAATCTGTTGACCAGTACTCGTTCATGAGGACCGTGTACTGTTGCTTGGTGCGCTCGAACTCTCGCGCCTTATCCTCTCTCTTTCTCTTGGCCGCCGCTTCAATGCGCTCACATAAGCTCCTGTGCGTCGGGGACTGCTTGAAATATCTCGCGGCAAACGTCTGCGAGTTGCCAAACGACGTCAGGATGCCGCCCAGTTTTCCTCTCTCTTTGCGCGAGGTGATGTACTTTTCGACAGCCTCGAGTCTTTCCATCTGCTTCTTGGATGAGAGCAGCAAGCCTTGGAGATACTCCGCGTCAATGACTGGATCGTACTCTGACAAGAGCGGGCAAGTGTGGCACGCAAGTTTATCGCAGGCTACCCAGAGCTCGAGAACACCTAGGATCATCATGGACATTGCCTCTGGATTATCAGAGGCCCTGGACGAAATCATGGTTTTGTACGAGCTCATGACTCGCCAGAGGGCCTTGAAGGTCTCGGTGTAATCCAGCACCTCGCCTTGCAGCTTCGGTTCAAGCCACTCGGAAAGACGCGACCCTAGCAAATTGTCCAGCCAGGCAGCCTGAAATGTGGCACCGTCAGATACGGGCTCGCGCCAATTGGTGAACTGGTTTATTTCCGGCAGAGGACAGACGGGGTTAAACGCGGCGCTCATCGTCTGAGACTCTCGGTTCGAGATGCTGTCGATGAAGTCGTCCAGCTGCGGGAGGCTTGCAAAGGTGTCCTTTTTGAAGTCGAGGTGTCGGAGAGAGGCGACGTCGACTCGGGACTTGTCAGCCCTGGACATTTGGACGGCGTCCCAGGTGCATCGAAGGAGCTTGTCCGCGAAGACCATTTCCTTTTGTACTTTTTGTTCGGTCGAGCGATAACGGATTTTCTCGAGCTTCAGCAGGCGACGGGAGATCTTGGCTTTCATGACGTAAACGAGGTCGCACCATTCGAGGCAGCTTGGGTCGTTCTTCAGGAGCAGGGCGGTCTTTCTAAGAACGTGAGCCATGAAGTACACCATGAAATGCTTGTAAACGACGGAGGCTTCTAAAGCGTCCATTCCGGCGCGAACGAGGATGAGCTGGATGGACACGCGGATGAGCATCCACATCGGGGACCTGCGCCAGGGCGACTTGCAATTGTTCCAGAGCACTTCGTCACGGACGTGCTTCGTGATGCTGGCCACCTTGGCGGGCTGGCTGAGGGGGAGCGCGAAGGCGGTCAAGAGCTCGGTTACCATTTTCGGGTGGGCCGTATCGCGGGTCTCGTCGTGCGATTGTCCTCCCTTGCGGCTCGTCGGTTGTGTATCCGGGGCGACCTGGCCGCTCATTCGATCGATGGTTTGCGACAAGGTGGTGATGAAGCTCGGCTCGAGTTTATCGACGGGCATGGCGATGGCGACTCCGGGGAAGATGCGCACAAGACGACCGAGAGTACCTGTGACTGAGTGGGCTTGGGCGGAGAGCTCGAAGGATTCGAAGTAAACGATGTCGCCGCGACGGTAGATGAGGATACCTGCATTTTGGACAGCGACCTTGAGAGGAATGTTGTACATGGTATCTGCATTGGATCAACGTTAGTAGCCGGCGTTTCGTTTGTCTACATCTCATGATGCGGTCGGTTATGAGTCTTTCCGGAGTATTCTTCTGAACGGGTTTGCGCTTACCTGTTTTGCGGAGAAGACTCAGCGCTTTCTGCAGCACATCGCTATCGATGGTGATGTCTTCCCCCGGGATGGAGAAGTTGTGTACGCCCCGGAGATTCGTGATGGCATCTGTGACGGCGGCTAGGGCGGCGACGTGATCGGCCGGAGCATCGGTGAGGGTACCTCTGAAGTCACTCAAGGCCGCGAGCACTTCGTCGATGAGATTTTCTTCGAAAGGTCCGTTCGTGTCGTCTTCCTGGGGGAGTTTGGGAGGTAGGAAGACGTGGTTGATCAAGTACATCCACTTGCGGGATGACTCGGAGCAGGAGGCCATAATATCCGGCGATGTGGGCGCGATGCCCAGAGATGATGTTGGCGTAGATATGTAGGGGAGAAAACAGAGATGGGTAGATGTAGAGGGAGGGAGATTCTAGGGCTGTGGTATTTATGGCGTTTAGGGGATTTGTCTGGAAAAAACACAAGTGGGAGGAGTGAAGGAAGGAGGTAGAGGAGGAGGAAGAGATGCCGGGAGAGTCCATGGAGGGACCTATTATGTAGTTTGGAGAGAGGCAGAGAGTAGGGAAGAGAACGGAAGAGATGGAGAAGAAATGAGGACGAGAAGAAGAGGAAGAGAGAGAGAGGAAGGGCAGGCGGAAATTGTGGGCTGCTTCTTCGAGTGGTTTTGTTCTCTAGATGGCTCCTTGCCCCACTGTCTCATTGTCTCCTCAGGATAGAAAAATTGCCAAGTAGAAAAATTGATTGGCAAGAGCCACCAAGACAGAGGCGTTTCTTTCCCAGATCCCGGCCCAACAAGATGGCCTTGTCCAGGCAGCTCTTGGGTGGCCAAGAAGTTGGCCCTCCACTAGGAGACCACGAGGTTGGCCTGTTGCATAGCATACTAAGGCCTCTTTCTAGACCTTCTTTCATGTTGGAGGCCTGGAAAAAGCACATTGCTTCTACTAGGCAGGGATGCATGTGAAATCTAAGGAACACCAGGAAGCCTAAAACATTGACAGATTCCTATGAATGTGATAGTGCCTGAGAGAAAGATAATGTGCTTTGCTGGCTGGGTTGGGCTGCTTGTGAAATTTCCAGTACTAGAGTTCCTTTGAAAGAAACTTGGAAATAGAACAAACAGTATGATAATATAAAGGCATTCAAGCTAAAGAAAAGCGGACATGGACTGAAAGAGGCATCGATGATAGTGAAGGAATTATTAATATAATTATGCTGCAGGCTTTTTTAATAAAACTGGCTTGGGGATATTATATTGTCCAACGCCTTTCAACCTCGTTGGGGATGCTCACACGCCCTTGAGATGCTACCTTCGGAAAAGCGCTTCTATTACACAAATATTGAATTCCAACGGGATTGACGCTCCTTACATATCGAAGGATGGCGGGGGAGATTGGAATCGAAGAGCATAAGGTGCCGTTGTGGCGATGCGGAAGTGTATAAACTCTGGGCCAACACAACTCGGCCGAGCCTGCTCCGTCCTCAAGGTCCAACCCTGCAGCGCCACAGCTACCCGTCACCTTCGACTCTTGCAGTTTGAAACCTCAGTTATATTGCATGTTGGTGCAGCGTCGCGGCTCCCCCCGTGGGCATCACGCCGATCAGCTGCGGCTTTTCCGGTTGATACAACTGACGGCATGTAAATCGATTGATGTGCCCAGGACGAAGTACCGGCATTAATTTGCTTGTTTCTTAGAATATTTGTTCGCTAGGTTTTATTCCTAATATTTCTTAATATTTGATATCATGTAGAGCCTTCGCCATTTATTTCTCGTTTATCTCCTCCCTAATAATCAGCTCATATGCTTAGAGGATCTTTCCTGATCTGCGTCCGCATCGACACTAGAAGCAACTCGGGAATTTGGCATTTTCAACGAGTATTTTCTGAGCTTCGTTATGTGGCAGCGTCTCCCGCGTCGGACGCAAACTCTGGCAAGCCCTTTGAGGCACTGACAGATGCGACGCGGCGTATTTATACTATTGAGGCGAGATCTCCCGACACGTTTAATCGAACTCAAGAGAGCTCGCCAGTGAAACTCGCAGCTGTCTCCCGTTATCGTGATAAGGTCATTCGGTAATGACAGGGCGGCTTTTTGGTTGATTCGAGGACAACTTGTACATTATTCGGAACCCAAGTCAATTGAGTGCAGTGGTCCACCATTCCAACCAACATCATGTCCTTGGAGAGGTCGCATATCATTCCTGATCCGTCTCAGAGTCATCCTCCTCGACGACGCTTCCTTCCGGGGTGCTCCAGTTTGGGTCGAGCATGGACATAAGCCGAAAGAAGGCCTCTTTGAAGTCTTCACAAGTATCAGTGCCGTGCATCCAAAACAAATCCATTGCTGTGAAGCCGGCACGATTCTTCAGCTCAGTATCGAGCCCAGTGATGCCGTGAGCAATCAGAACCCATGCAGTTTCTGTATTATGCTGCCTAAAGCTAGGCCTTGTCCTGTACCCTAACTAACTTGCATCACAGCCGCAAAAAGACCAGATGCCCAGGCGAGAGACCCGTGTGCTCATATTGCCATCGCCTGGGGCAAAAATGTGTTTATAACGAGAAGGAACCCGAGACCAGCGCCGTAAGGCACAGCCGGAAGATGGTGACTCTCCCTATCATACTTGAACAGCCCTTCGACTTGCTCTGTTCCCGATCTTAACCAGTTCCCCCAGGAACAACGCATCGATAATTTGGAAGGCAAAATGGATCATTTGCTTCAACAGCTCCTGTCGGTTGGCCTGTGTTTTCTTGTTTACTCTTGTTACCTACCATTGTTTCTTACCTTCTTTTTTTTCTCGTAGGCCTGTCGCCGCCTCACTTCGCCAGGCCACTCCACCGTCCCAGGCTCCCACCCCCGGATCCTGCCATGTCGTTGAAGGACCGTGGCTTACAGGCAGTAGTAATACCATTACGCGAGGGAATAACACCTCGCCCAACACCGAGCACCAGCGTTCGTGGTTTCTTGATCCGGCCGCCTCTCCACGCATAACTACACACCTTGTTCTGGACGACGCCACGCTTCACGAGGCCATCCGGCTGTACTTCAAATGGTGCCATAATCAGCCCATATCCCTTTTCAAAGAAGACAAATTTCTCGAGACTCTAAAGTCGAGGGATCACGAACTTCTCCTCGCCATGTAGGCCCTGAGCCTGAGGTTCCCCGCCAATACGCTCACCCCGTCCAAGCGAGAACGCCTTGACGCCATGTCGAGGTTCTCTCGCCAGCGTACAATGGATTGCGTCGTCAATGGCCGTGTGAAGCTGTCGACCTTGCAATCCCTCTGTCTGCTGAGCATGGTTGACATGGCTGCTTAGTGATGAAAATGCCTCCTAATTAATGACAAGAACCATATTTGCTCCACGATAGCGCTAACCGTAAGGCCTCTCTTCCCCGACCCCTTCGGCCAGATGGAAATACGATGCAAGCTGGGGTGAATCTGTCGATCGCTAGCGCCCTCAGTAACAGTATTAAATCTATAAACACTCTTGGAGACCCACTAGAATGTAGCGACTGCATAAGAAGCATTTCCATTTTGCAGCAACTTCAAGGATGTGTCATACCTGGAACGGATCATCCTAGAGCGGGCTTAATTGGTTGGCAAACCTTGGCCGCCATCACTGGTCGTAGCCCCTTCAGGACATCAACGGCAAACCCTGCCGTGCCCTTGGATGGAGGCTCCAACTGTCTCAACAGCCGCTTGGATATGGGCATTCTGAAATACACCTCTCAGTTGAGCGAGGTGTGGCATATGGCTAGAATCTACGCTGCCTCTCATGTTGGGCCGGACACGCCACCGCCCTGGAGTCCTCAGTCTGACTATTCGGCCGTCACGCAGCGCCATCTGGAAGTTGATTGTAGTGTTCCCTTAAGATACCGTTTTGCGGCCAATAAGTTTGGAGACCAGACGTCCGAGTCGTTACAGAAGCACCGCCACTACTGGGGTCCCTGGCTGTTCCTTCAATTCATCTACGCGGCCATCCCCTGCCTGCTCAACCACCCCTTCCTCTTGTCCATGCGCCTTCGGAACTTCCGCCATACCATGCCTCAATTCTTCATTCACCAGTCCTTTGACCTTATTACTCGCCATGCCGGTTGGATTACATACTTCATCGATTTGCTGGACAAGAAGTCCTTCCAGCCATCGGACCCATCATTGGCTCATTGTGTGGTCATTGTTGCTACAATCCATCTTCAACATAGCTTCGTTGAAGAACCGAGTCTCCGAGAAAAGGCTCAGGCGGGCTTCGACAAATGCTTAAAGTTCTTACGCCTCATGGGATCTACCTGGCCGCGGGTGTCCATCATGGTACGTGCATCCCCATTCCTAACTGTCTAATACACCATCTCTTTCCGTTTCCCTCGTTCTTTCCTTTTCTATTACTGTACTAAAGCCTCGGCGACGCTCCATAGGCCGACAACTTGGATAATTTACGAAGTAGTATTGTTGTTGCTCCTTCTACAACTCTTTCTATTAGAGCTGGAAACGAAAATTCCACCGGACTACGCCAGGCCCCGTCTATCAATGCGCAGTTACTGTGGGATATGTTGATATATGAGCGCGCTGGACAGCGAGATGCCGCCGCGGACCAATCCATGTTTGACGATTCGCTTGCACAGATTCCGGCATCAATTCGGGATAACAACCAAGACACAACTACAGCCGAGTTCGACCTGGTAGGATCCGCCGGCATCTCAGGCCACAAAACGGTGCCTAAGGATTCTCCAGCCTACCCTCCGGATGACGCTGGTACGCCACTGGACGACGCATCTGGGGGAGTTGAGACGGCACCTCAAGCAACACCAGGTGTTGCGGATGCGGAACGCTACGTAGATGGTGTCGGAGTGGAGAGCAGCTATGAGGGCCTATATTTCCAAGCAGATGACTTTAGCAGGGCGATTGACGACTGGATGAGTATCAATCTGGGATAAGCAAGAGTTTAATTGAGAAATTCTTTCTTTCCCCTTTTTTTCTGTGCTTTTCTAAAGTGATATGTATTGAAAAGAACTCAAAATACTCTAGAGACTAGTGCAAGGCCGAATTTCTAGGAGAGGACTCTTGTGTCTACCGATCTACCAACTAAGCTCTGCGTCCCGCGCTTGGCAAGCAGCCTTGTCAAGTGCATTGCAGAAATCCATCTCCTCTTGGTTCTTGTCCGTCACCTTGTGCCTTGGGGTGGCTGGCCAAATCTCGTGGCCGACCGTCTCTTCCTGCTTTTGGTGCTCCATGACGAGTTTTCGCGTCAGTCTTGGAAGAACAAGGGTCCCTGCATAAAACACACATGAATGAGTCAGTTGGATCTTGTTTCTGCGCTGAGTTGGGTCAAAAGCAAATGTACCTTTTCGACTCGGGGATGAAGCTCTCCATTTAGGAAGATTCCGGCATTCAGGTTCTTCTGTGCGGCGTTGCATAGGTCTTTGTCCTCTCGCAGAACTTGCTTGAAGAACTCCCAAATACCGGTAAAGTCTTCATCCGAGGCGTCATTGTGCCTGTAGACTTCGTATTCCATCTTGGTCTGGGAGGCTGAGGCTGGGATGCAATGCATAATATAAAAGAATGTCGGTCTTTTCCCACTCATGTGAATAATGTGAGCGACGGACGGAAAGAAGGACCAGTAGATGAAAACGGGTCGGCTTAGAGTACTCACGAGATAGTGATGGCGACGTTCGGGTAGTAAAACGTGCTGTGAATGCCCATGCCCTCCTTGTCTGGTTTGTCGACGTTGAAGTGCTGGATGTGTCCGCCTGATGTCTCAACCCAGTACTTCGAGAGATCCGTCTGATTGTTGAGGGCCGGATGTCCGGTCGGACAGTGGTAGCACTATATCGTACATGTTAGGCTGGCAAGGTCCTCCAATTCCATCTTAAGAGAGAGTCTTACCTCGTTGTAGTTGTCGGCCAAGGTCTTCCAGTTGTATTCGCCATCCATTTCCCACTGATGGTCGAAACGATACTTGGTCATATCGAAGCCCTGCAAGCGTGGTTGAAGATCGACCTCGGAAAAGTCGTCTTCCCAAGACACTGCTGGCGTAGCTTCTGCGTCTAAGTTGACCCATATGAAGCCCAGCTTGTCCACGTGGACATGTATGCCGAACAGCCCGTTGGCGGCCTTGTCGAACGAGGGGAGTTCTTGGTACTTGGGTGCCTCGGCCAGCTTGCCGTCGAATCCGTATGACCAGCCTTATAGCCGGGCACAAAAGGTCAACCTCACGACGACAACAGGATTCCGGAGCTCGAAGGCAACACGTACCATGGTATTTGCAAGCTAGTATTGACACTTTTCCCGAATCCTTCTCCAATATGGGATATGCCCTGTGCCGGCACACGTTATGGTGCGCTCTAATCTCACCTTGACGATCTTTGATGAGGAAGAAGGTAAAGCCAGCTTCGGTGACTTTGAGAAAGTTGCCAGGTTCGACGAATCTCGCCTTGTGGGACACAACCAACCATTTTTTGGAAAAGATGGCCCTTCTCTCTAGATCGTACATGGCTAGTGAGCGGTACCAGGAAGCCGGCAGGGCTCGCACCGTCTGCGGCTCGCTGTTCCCAGCACCGGAGCCTTTAAGGACGCTGAGCCATCCACTCATTTTAGTCGTCAAACTATTTTTTCTCTTTTAGTTAGCTTGATGCCTCTCTTTGGCTCAAGTTGCAGGAGGTCTGATAAGGAAGTTTGAGGGTAGCGAAGAGGAAGACTTGATAATGCGGTGTAAAAGCAGATGGTCCTTGCGGTGCGCCGACTGAACTTAGAATTCGCCATAGGAACTATGCGACTTCGGCCTATAGTCGTGGCCGATTGTAACACCTCTACAGATCAGCCGAGGAATTGATTTGATACGATACGATAGGCTATCAAGGAAACGGACACCAGCCATAGCCCCCTGCCCGGATCACGGTCCGCCTTCCGGACCCACACCCCCTAACCCGTTCCGATTCAATATTCCAATCCATTCGGAAGCTGTCTCTCTTTTGTCTCTGTTTATGTTATCTGGAAAGTCTAGACGGCTGGCGGGGTCACCTGGCATGGCCGGCGCCGGGCGCCCGTGCGGTGCGCTGCGTGTTTGCTTCATAAGTGAATGTTGGGTGTGATTTGGTATTGATATCGCCAACCGCAGGTGTGATTGGGCGGGCGCTGTTGATGGGCTTGGACCCATGCGCCCGGCCCGGAAGACTCCTCCCGCCGCTGTACTAAGGTATTTAGTGCTCGATTAGCGGGAGCCCTGCAGTCCGGGCCTCAATCCGGGCCCACATAACTTTGAGCTGGGGTTTTGGCTTGGTCCATGTCGGACCGTGTCCCGCGCTGCGTTCGTCCACAAGAGGCTGTAGAGGCTGTCGTAGAGGTGTCTAAGTACTACGACAGGGGACGAGCTCTTAAAATCAATCTAATTCGAAGTTCGAAGTTGGAGGTTCGAAGACTAAGACAACTTGCTCGTGAATAATGGCCGACACAATAGGAGCAAACTATCCCCGTCCACCCCGGCGGCTTCGCTGCACGATCATTGGCGCCGGGTAAGTCGCTAGGTACCCGGAAGACTTGCTCATTGCTGATTGAGAATCGAATCAGTGTCTCCGGCCTTCTCATGGGTGAGATATCAGTGATCACGAACAGTGACTCTAGTCGCCCTCTCCGTGACTAACTCGCCACCACTTCAATACAGGTTACAAGCTGAGAAAGCATTTAAAGGACTACGTTGATTTCCAGATATTCGAAAAATCGCCCGAGCTAGGGGGAACTTGGTACGAAAATAAGTATCCAGGTATTCATCCATTTCAGCAAATAACAATTTCTGTATTGATGCGTGAGGACGACCTTGCTGATCCGTCTTTCCGAGGCAGGCTGCGCGTGCGATGTGCCGAGTCATTGTTACCAGTACTCTTTCGCCCCGAACCCGAACTGGTCGAAATTGCCCGTGCCATCTCTTCTTCCCTATGCTACTGCGTATGAGACAGCTTGACTAACGATAGCTTCCACAGTTACGCTTCCTCACAGGAGATCAACAGCTACCTCAAAGGAGTCGCGCTCCATTTCGAATTGGAGCAATTCATCCGATACAATAGCAAGGTTATATCTGCAGAGTGGTCGGGTGAGACAAGTACATGGACGGTTCAAATCGAAAATGGCCCAGCCGTCGAGGCGGAGATCCTAGTCAACGCAAGCGGCATTCTTAACAATCTCCAGATGCCTGACATCGAGGGCTTATCGACATTCTCAGGCCCCGTTTTGCACACGGCTCAATGGGATGCCTCAGTAGACCTCCGGGACAAGAAAATAGGTGTTGTTGGCTCCGGAGCAAGCGCTATTCAGCTACTTCCCCAGATTCAACCTCTAGCAGGCAAGATTCACGTCTACATTCGAACCCCATCTTGGATCTGCCCTCCTGTGGCATTGCCAGACGGCGGAACGGCGTCTTACGAATACCAGAAACGCGAAAAAGAGCGGTTCAGGTGGGATGACGAGGTATACTTAGAAACGCGAAAGGACAGCCCCGAACAGAGAGACCTACGCACCAAATTCGAGGCTCGTATGAAGTCGCTTATCCCAGATGAGGTTTTGCAGAAGCACTTGATCCCCTCGTTTCAGGTAGGGTGCCGGCGCATCAATCCTGGAGAGGACTTCCTTATAGCCCCTCAAAAGCCGAATGTGGAGCCTGTTTTCCATCAAATCGAAAAAATCGTCCCTGAAGGTATTATTGCCGGTGGCGTATTGTACCCGGCAGATGTCCTCGTGGCTGCAACCGGATTTAATACTACCTTTAGGCCCCGGTTCCCCATAATCGGCTTGGATAGAGTGAATCTGCAGGACCTGTGGTCGGAGAATCCCATCTCCTACTTGGGCACAGGCCTTGCGGGATTCCCGAACTATCTCATTTTCTTAGGTCCCAATACGCCCATCTCGAACGGCAGCTTGATGGGTAAGATGTGGCCAGCAACAGAGATGAGAGAGTTAGTGAGAGAGCTGTGACTAACGTGACCAAACAGGGGCTCTTGAAGCCACAAGCGACTACTTTATTCGGATCCTGCGCAAGATAATTCGACAACGCATCAAGTCATTCAAGGTTCGCCCCAACGCCCAGAGAGATTTCGACGTGCATACGCAAACCTCCATGCGGGACATGGTCTGGACAGGTACATGCCGCAGTTGGTGTAAGTCAAAAAGCTCTGACGTCGGATTTTGACAACAGCGGTGTTCACGCTCAACTAACATGAATGCAGTCAAGAGAGGCGTCGATGGAAAAGTGACGGCGTTGTGGCCTGGGAGCTCCCTCCACTACATGCAAGTACTTGCCGAAAACCGCTAGGAAGATTACGAATGGGAGTATGAAGGAGAGCGATATGCGTACTGGGGCCACGGATTATCATGGGTCGAGAGTCCCGAGCTGGACCCTCTGGGAATCGAAGAGCAAGAGGCCTGGAGGACGACAACAACAATCCCACGTAAGGGCTCCGATCTAAGTTTCTACCTGTGGAAAAGCGCGCCCCTCCCGCGGAGTTGTCTTCTTCCATTCCAAAATAGCCAGTCGCGGCTGCGGACCCGACCCGACCAGGGGGTGGATGTGACCGAAAAAGTTACCAACAGCCCAGAGAAGGTTGTCGCGCTAAATGGTGTACTCGGCGGAGTCGCAACTGACTCCGGAAAAGAGCAGCGTGTGGGCATCACTGCACCGGTGTAAATAGATGGGTTCTTGGCTCTACAGAATACTGCATTGCTTCAGATCTTAAAGTTCGATCCTACTTTATTATCAACTTACTATGAAAACGGTTGCATCGTCAGGTAAACCTTGCTAAACAGGTGGCCCTTCACAAACACCGAAGACGTATCTGATCTCCAGGCTTGGAAGAGGTCCACGACCACAATTCCATGGCCCTTTATACCGTGCACCTCCATTTCCCGCCGCCCGGGAACGGAGCCGTACTTCCCACACATACGGGGTAAGGCAGCCCCAAACTTCACGTTTCGGAAGCGCAAGCTGCCAATGGTGGGTAACAACCTCAACCAGGACCATTAACGAGTGTGGCCACATGTCTATACACCCCCAAAAATAAAGAAAAGAACCCAATAGGTCCTAGATTTCCAATAAATCGGACGGGAGCTGACGGGTCTAGAGTACGAACCACGTCCTAACCCATGCCCCATGAAAATCAATCAGCAATCCTCACATTGTAACTTAGTACGTAAATATATCTCACACCTGGAGCCACAGGTAGGTTGCTATTCTTGACTAGCCCTCCTACGAAAAGCTGCCGTGTCCACCGGTAGAGCCAGAGCGATCAACCCTATGACCACGTAACATCCGCATGACACCCAGATTGGTGCAGACGTTGTCACATCGGCAAACGTGGCTACGAATGGCGCACTCAGAGAAGCACAACGACCGATAGCCATAAGCAGTCCTATCCCGACTCCACGGTTCTCCACGTCGAGAGCTTGCGGAGTGTATCTGCGCGATATTAGGATTAAGCTGTTGATCTCTGCTTTTCTAAGACTGTGGGAGAAACCTACGAGAAAATAATCGCATAAAGTGCGTTGAGCCAGAAATTTATCATCGAGGGGAAAGCGAGGTTCTGGCCCTCGGTCCTGACAGTGGTGAACGCGGCCGAAAACGCCGCGCAAGCCACTCCGGTGATTGCGATGGATATCCGGGACCGCAGCCAGCGAGTCGACACCATGTACATGCTCAACAGAGGGCCGAACATCCCCACAATGGAAGAGACAGCCCAATCGCGGTACGTGGTGTAGGTACTAGCTTCACCAAGCGTGGCCCCGTTGGCGGCTAGGTAATACGGTAGAAATACAATGTAAATGGGATAACTATGTGATATGAAATTAGATAATAATTCGACTTTTAACAATTGAAAGGAGCACCTGCTTGCGCCCAGGTGTAGAAACATACGCGATGCCGATCAAGGCCCACAAGACAGTCAGGCAAGCCATAAGCCGGGGGCGGCGAGCGCCAGAGAAGAGCCTTGCAGCTCTTCGAGCGTTTTCTCTAAGTGAGTTGACCTGGACGCTATGTTGCGGCGCCTGGATGAAGTGCTCGGCTGTCACGCTATAATCTGAACCGTTAGTTGAGCTAATCTTGTTGAGGACGTCAACGGCTTCTGTGATACGTCCGCATGAGACCAGCCACCCGGGCGACTCGCGCGACTTGAAGACGAGAGCGCGAATGAAAGCCATTACGAGGCATAGGCCGCCAAGCGTGATGTATAAATAGCGCCAGCCCATATTGGCGCCCTTGGAGCAAGTTTCTGAGGTCGACCCGGCGGGACAGCCAAAATTGACCAGCAGCGGCCATGCTTATCGTCCTGTTAGCAATTGGGAGCCAGGCCAGATAGGGCTTTAACATCCTAATAAGGACAAGGGAAGATGGGCGAGCGAGATACCGATCAAGCTAGAAGTGGCATTCCCCAATCCCCACACAGCCCCGAGCCCCGAGAGTATGAACGACCATTGTGCAGGAATGCTCTCTGCCAGGATTGTCAAGTCGATTGCAACTATTTGAGGTCCAGTCCCAGGTTAGTATGATGTCCGGTAGATCGTAGTCCAGGAACGTTCGTTCTCAAAGGGAGCCTGAGTCCTCTTACGATTACCCCCGGCGAAGTAGCCGGAGAGGGCTACCCAGACGTTCAACGCAGCCCAGTTAGGCGAACTAGCAGCAAGTAAGGTGACGATGGAAACACCGAATATGGATAGTTGCCAGATAAATCTTCTACCGACATTGTCCGCCAATGCACCCAGCGACAATGCGCCTACCAGTAGCCCGGCGTACAGCCCCACTGAAAGAAGAGTCTCGTATCGAGGTCCGAATTCCATGGCGGCCTGAGGAGTTACCAGGCTGATCGACACGAGTAACATCTAATAACCATTCCGTAAATAAGTCAATATGCATGATCAGGCGGGGGGATTGATTGCGGTTCTCTAACCTGATCAACAAGAAAGCCGAACCCGCAGGTGAATGTCAACTGCCAGTGATACTTGCCGAATCCGATAACCTCAATGGCCTCGGTGACAAGATCGAGGTTGAGTACTTCAACGTCGCCCTCAGTGCGGCTCAATACACTGTCCACGGGCTTCTCCAACGAGACCCTGACCTGAGATGCATCCTGATGTTGGTCGCCTTTTGCGCTCATGGTGGAACTGTCGGCCGCAAGCTGGCCGCCAAAGTCGATGATGAATAGTAGGGTAAAACCAAGGTCCAGTTGGACTAACCTTAGAACCGCTTCTAAGAGAACTGAACTCACTACGCCGCATAAGTCTAAATGAGTCGAAAAAGAGCGGGAGCCCTTCGCCTAAATAACCAAGGGCACTATCAAAGCGCCCTAGCGCCAAACTTTATGTGAGCATCACCAACGATATCAAATACCCCGTATTGAGGAAGGGTGGAAAAGTGGACTTGTCACGTGCACGGACACAACGGATACGGTTAGGTTGTCCAAAAGAGATAAGCCAGGCGGACGTGTTCGGAACACGGTCCGCAGCCCGCCCCAGACCCAGAGTCCGCTTCTCCACATTCCGTCTCAGAGCCTCTCCATTCACCCTTGTTATCATATCAAGATCCCAAAATGACCCAGCAGCGGCTTAGTCCGTGTTCTATAATTTTAAGAAGCCTAGTTTTATATACGATATCTCACTAGTAGAACATGGGAACGACTACCAATATACCCCAACGCGTCCATTGTTACTTCTTGGACTCCACCAGCGACGCTCCAAACAGCCAGCTACCTATCCTGCACTACCGCGACGTCTTGCCTAGACCGTTGACAGAACAGTCTGCGATAAATTTCTGACAGAGAACGGATGGGAACATAGGGTATGCAAATCTCTTGCCCGTGCTAGATTATTGCTCTTATAGTTATTAACTACGAACCATGCGAGCTGAGCAGGGTACATGGGGTCACATCGGCATTAGACATTTCCATCCAAATAGCCACGAATGCTATGGTACGAGACGCCTCTCCATCTATAACTCACATTCGCTAATTACTTCTGTCCACTATTCAAGGCATCTTTCAAGGCAGCTCAACGCTGCTGCTTGGACAGATATCGGATGGCAGGGGCGTAGAAGTCTTCGTGCAAGAGGGAGACGTCATTGTCCTCCCAGCAGGGACAGCTCACTCATCGTTGCGCAGCGCGTCAGACTATCGCTACGTCGGGGTATATCCAAAGGTTAGACAAGCGCTTTGCTTCTACTACCCCTACCTCCCCCCCCCCCCCACTTTTTTCCTCCAGGCAAAACTAATGACGTCTAGGGCTGTCCTCGATGGCGGAACGAAACCGGCAGGAGGCCTGCTGAAGAGTTCAGGCAAACCATCCGAGAGGTCGACTTACCCAAGACAGACCCCGTATTTGGGAAAACGGGGCCACTTATTCAGCTATGGCACAAGGGAATTATGGCAAAGCTCTAAGACAACAGTATAAGAAGAAGGGGTCCACCAGCTAAGGACATCCGATTAAATGACGAGAAGACATTCTCCCACGCTATCCATATGGGCAAGGTAGGAAGAGAAAACCAGAATTGGCGCACAGTCGAGTTCTTGCCCCACCTGGCACCAGGACTGAGCAGCCTTACATAGCCCTCTGCCGGCCCCGGATCTTTACCCCATACCTCATCATACGTCAATAATAGAAACAATTATATATGTCAGGAGCCTGTGTCATAGGTAGCATATCCAGACTTGTACGCCATGTGTGGCGAGCTGCGAGTGACCGAGAGATCAAGTCCGAGTAATATACAGTTATACTGGGACGAAGCATGCTATTCCGGGTAACTCCATACACGTTATTTGGAAAATACTTCGTAAATGGCCAGCGCCTGGACATCCTTGACACAGCCAACTTTAATCTTTTGGGGGTGCTCGCACTACCTTAGTGTGTCGCGTAGAGCTACCCAAAGATACTCGGAGGTCTTGTTGGATGCCGGTAATGCCGATCTTCAGTGCCTTACATTTAGGATCGATGAGCAGATTCCATTTTCTCCTGCCTGACCTCCTTCGCTTTCAAAATTCAATCCCAGCTGCTGTGGGGCTCCTAGACAGCCTGACTATCCGGTATATGCCTATCCAGCCAGCCGTGGATACTTACGATGAACTGAAGGAAGTCGCCAGTAGGGAGCTAGAGCCGCAGGTTGGGATAATGACTGCGCGTGTGACCTACGAAAAAGCAAGGAGCATCAGGCATTGCTGTCAATTGGCTTGGCCGAGACGGATGAGCGTGGAGAGGAAGTACGACGGAGAATACTGTCAAGTCCATATCGACCTGAACAAATCCGGAGCCGGCATCAAGATTTTCTCGAAGAGTGGGAGAGATCAACCAGCGACCGCATGGGAATTCATCGGGCACTGCGGGACAGCCTTGAGCTTGACACAGCAGGCTGCAAGATCAAGAAGCGGTGCATCCTGGAGGGCGAGCTGCTGGTATGGAACGACGACAACGGGAGAATCGAGTCTTTCCACAAAATCCGCAGACATGTGAAACGATCGGGACGGTTTCTTGGAGCTGCTCGAGATTCGCCCGTCGAATCGAGCGAGCATCTCATGATCATGTTCTACGATATTCTATTATTGGACGACATTGTCTGCGGCTTAAAGACTCATGATGAACGGCGGCGACGGCTTCAATCTCTGGTCCGCCGCATTCCAACCCGGACCGACATCGGGTCCCGCGAAGTAATTGAATTCTCGTCTTTCGACGCGGCGGAACGGCTCAGAGAGACGTTCGCTCGAGCCATCACACAACGGTGGGAAGGATTTGTGCTCAAAGATCGCGACGACCCCTACTTCTCATTCAACGGAAGCAGGCCCTTCATTGGTAGCCTATGGTGGACGTCATTCTATATTGGGTACGTCGAAAATAAGGACGACGTCTGCCGCTTTAATGCCAAGCCGAGATTTCGCATAATCGATACGGTCGACAGACATGGCATCTCGAAAGAAATCATCACGTACGTCAACCGCCATGGATACTTCACACGAGCACCATTCGCCAGGTCTATGCCCGGGTTCGATGTCCTTTTAGAGCCCGCACGGAGGCTGCAGCCAGTGGAACTATTCAAACCTCCGTTTATAGTAGAAGTGGTTGGTGCTGGCTTCGACAAGCCCGCGAATGTTGGGTACTTTGCTTTGCGATTTCCACGAGTGTTGAAAGTTCATGAGGATCGCTCGTTCAGAGATACAATCAGCTTTGAGGAGCTGCAGAAGATGGCCCAAAGATGCCTAGAGATACCGGATGACGGAGAACAGGAAGAGAAAACCTGGCTTGGGAGACTGCGAGGCTGCGAGCACCTAGTTGACCGATCGAGGACTAGCTCTCCCAGCGACGACGTAGTTTCTGTCGCAGATAGTTGTGCAAGCAGGCAAAGCAACCGGCAACAGGAGAAGTTGAGGACAGTTGTTGACTCCCAGCGCCTTGATAATATTTCCCTAGGTTCATCAAGCGGAAGATAACTCCAGAAGTTGCCATGCATGGTAATTCAAACGTCAAACGAGCAAAGCGGGAGTAAATGACTCTGGCGACAACCTTGGGAAGCCATACCGTTATTCCCGCCTGATGGACCCTCAAAACATTCGCTTGCTTCGCGTACTGCCGCACACAGACGAGACTGCCCCCATCCAGTGTCGGCTCTTCCAGTACTCTCTACTGGGGTCAGGACACGAGACACATCTATAACGAGGCTTTAACTAGCATGGCAGCACTAGCGTGGCGACACGACGAGACTCGCGAGACACTGTCTGCTCCGGCAGCTCCCAGATGCTTATAGGGATTTGTAGCTTTTTGGAGCATCCGGCGGAGAACATTTTTAAAGTGGGAGGGTTGTGCATGATTTAACACGCACCATCTCATCAGAACGGACTTGAGCCACGTAATCGGGCGCACTTTCATCACATGTATAATATAACGTCAGACGCCTCATTTCCTTGCTCAGTGTCATCTCAACTATTTTAGTTCGAATATCCCCAACCCTTACTAACAATTTTTGACATCTTTACAACTCTTATCCTCATCATGTCGAAGCCGTGCATTCCTGCATCTCCTCATCCTATTCCCGATGAAGAGGTTATCTCTGACATATATAACCTCCCCGTCCTCTCTTTTGATGGCAAGTCTAGTCTATTTGGCGAACTAGTCGCTGCAAGAGATGATGTTCTCAATGTTGTCGTGATATTCAGTAAGTCCTTTACTTGAGACCTCGACGTTTGGGAAGGCGATATTTAATGAATAATTTAGCTCGCCACTTCTTCTGCTCCTGCGACCAAGATTATATCCGTTCCATAGCGCTGTACCTTACCCCGACTGTCCTCTCTACTCTACCCATTGGGTCGTCTAGACTCATTATTATCGGTTGCGGCGACCCGTCCCTCATCCTCCCTTATGCTGCAGAAACCTCCTGCGAACTCCCAATATTCACAGATCCTACTGGCCGCATATACGAAAGGCTCCAGATGGAAAAAAACTTAACTATCTCCCGAAGACCATCATATGAGAAACATTCCTTACTCAGTCTTATCATTAGAAGCGTGAACCAAATGGTTAGGAGCGGGTATGGTGCCTCTAAAGGTGGAGACTTTTGCCAGAATGGTGGTGAGTGGATTTTTAGAGAGGGAAGGTGTGTATGGGTGCACAGGATGGAAACAACGGCAGATCATTTAACAGCGGAGGAATTAGTAAAAGTTCTGTCGGGAGATAAATACTAGCGCCCTGCGACTTGAGAGACGAAGCCAGGCGGTGCCGGATTTATCAAGACAGCGCGGAGAATCTTTTGTAGGATACAAGGTGTCACAAGTCGAGAGGACGCTAATAAATCGGAATAAGTAAATAAGGATGATATATTTGACTGTGTCGAGCTCGTTCTACGGAGGAGCGATGTGGAATCTATATGTAGAGCCTATGTATGCTTGGTATCTTTTGGGAAAATACAAGTTACATTCCCTCCACGATAGTGGCGTTCGGCTAGATACGCTAGATTTCATAGGGGCAATGTCAAGACGGCACTGGCGGACCACCTCGGGCAGGGGAACTGGTACGGGGATACAGTGCGCGGGTCCGTAATCTCGCAGTCCTTCATGAAGCCGCGTGACGAGACTCGATCCTTACTCATTTCAGGGAGAACCTCTTATCAGCTTTGACGTCAAACTTCAAGTAGCTTTCCACAAGCTCACTTTCCTCCACCGTTCATGCTCTTCCACGCAAATCGTCACTTCTCTATGATTACCCTTGTTTTCTAAGTTTAATCAAGCCTACGCCTCAGGTTCCTGGCACGGGTACCCAGGCGCAGAGGTATCCTCTTTTTCCCAGTTCGAGTGGGCGAGTCTGGCGCTGCAGATTGGGATCATGACGACGCCGGGACTGTGGATCCCGTCTTCGTATAGTGCGTCAACGGTGGTCTTCTGGCCCGGATCGGCTGCGGGCCAGCCGTTGCGGTTGCCGTTCGCGGTGTAGCCTGCGAGCGCGCTGGAAGGAGTGTCAGATGAAGCACAAAAGAAAAAAAAATTTAACCTATACTTTGGTGGGGAGGGGGGATGCTGCTCAACTTACCCCTTAACGAGATCAGCCTTAGTCACTTTGCCGAAAGTCCCTTCGTCGAGTGCCGCCATGCCTGGTAGGGCGGTAAACTGGCGGCTCCGGCAAGTGATTACTCCTCCAATCCCCGCAGAGCAGTCCCTGAAATCGCCCGCAGACACGAAATAGTACAGGTGTTCTTCGTAACACACCTTGGTTTCCTCAGCGGTGTCGTCGGACAGGTACTTCGACAGCGGGTTGTTTTTCTCTGCTGTGCAGGGCTCTCCGGAATCGAGGATCAGAGGGTGGTAACCTTCGTTGCTCATGCTCCAGGCTTTGGGGATGAGCCAGGCGTAGACGGCTTGTTCGATGTATGTCTGGATCTCGCCGTCGTCTGGTAGGATGACGTTTCCGATGACGCGGCCGTCGCCTATTATTAGAGAGAGCTTTTCGATAGATGCGGGTGAGCCGTCAAAGAGGTTCGCGTTGACAGCGATGATGGTCTGCGCCCAGTAGGAGATGAGATTTCCCATGGCGGCCTCGAGGGTGTTGAGCACGTTTAACGAAACTCCACTGTGAACGAAGTTGTGTCAGCGTTTGAGTATATAATTTATATAATATATTGCAGCAATACTCACCCTAAGCTTGTCTGTTTTGACATCGTGATTCCATTTGATACAAGAGAGTTGGTCTCATCTTTCAGTGTTCCCAAGGTATTTGGATTTTTCACAAAGTAGTTGGTTTTCAACGCTTGAAAGATGTAAGTCAGAAATGTGAAGTTCGTCTATGATTAAGAAGAGAGATAACTTACCTATATTCCAAACAGGCGCTGCCAGAATCCCGTACCCCAAGCCAACAAAATTAAGGATCAGGTTCAAAATGGCAGACTGGTCTTTGATAGGGGCGAAAGTAGATGAGAAGCCGGCCATGACGTTTGTCATTTTGACTTGTGCCCTGGACATGGCTTCGTAGAAGTTCATATTCATCTGTGTTTGATTTTAGTTATGGCAAGCCTTCCTTAGGGACGGATAATGAATAATGGATAATAGATAATGGAAAAAGAATAAAGAATAATAAAAACTCACTCGATCAATCTGCGCAAAAGAATTAAGGATGAAATACCCGGCGGGGTGATTAACGTCGTGGCACTGGGATGTCTCGTCGCAGCTATTATGACCAGCTGTCGTGCCGCAGTACATGTTTTCTTTCCCGTTGAAGAAGTTACTGACTTCCTGCGAAAAAACTCACATCGCCGGGGGAGGTGTTCGTATGCCAGTTTGCGACAGCAGCAAACCAGGCACTGGTGGTGTCGACCTGTATAAATTTCGGAGTCAGTATAAGGTAGGTAAGTTACACATTTTTTGAGTATAGTGGGTTCAAGAACAATGCGCTTTGCCGAGATAAGGTAGTAAGGTAACTTACAGCATTCCAGCGCAAACTCGGGTTGAGAGTCGCATCAACTACTGCGGGATTCGAACACTCCGCACTCAACCACGCCGTGCTACCACCCGATGACTCTCCAAAACACCCGTTGGCCCATTCCGTCACGGCACCCGTTCCCGGGTCAACATTGAGGTAGTCTGCCCGTCCATTGCCGTTGGTAATCGCAAATTGTATAGCCAAGCCGTTCGCCCCAACGCCCATGGCGATCTGGCCCTGGGGGGACCATTGCCAGCGGCCGTCGGCCGCGAGGCCGCCGTTCTTCCATTCCATGACCGATCCGTCAAGTCGGTTCACCCAAAGATAATCGGCCAAGCCGTCGCCGTCGATGTCGTGGAATTGGACGTCCCGCCGCGTAGCCCCAACACCAGTTGCAATAACGCCCTGGGAACGCCAGATCCAACTGTTGCCGTCGCTGCCACTACCCCCGTTTAAGTAAGCGGTGACGGCTCCGTCCTCAGCCACCCACAGATAGTCGGCTAAGCCATCACCGTCAATATCTGCGAACTCGACGCCCGCTCCGGCTCCAATACCCGTAGCGACTTGACCCTCATTCGTCCAGCTCCAGCTACCGTCCGCCTGTCTTCCGCCGTTGCGCCAGAACACCACGGCGCCCGAGGCTTCATCGACGACAAGATAGTCTGCAAGTCCGTCTCCGTCCAGATCAGCGATTCTACCGGGGGGGGGGGGGGGGGGGGGGGTTGGGTCAGCTGAAGTTCGATCGAAAAGTGAATGGATGTCTCTTATACACAGTTCCGAGGCCAAGATGCCGGCAGAACGTCACTATGCCGCATTGTCCTGGAAAAACAAACACCGACACAGAAAAATACGCCATATTACTCGCA